>ML787558.1:50158-96299 GCA_009831015.1 Picea engelmannii
TCCCTCTGCCTCTTTGAGGCTGGAAATTCTGATGTTGATTGTATTGTTGATTTCTTTGACCTTGGAAGTTCTGAGTGGGATATTGTTTTCTATTTCCTCCATTGTTATGAGGGTTACCCTGAGTGTTCCCTCTTCCTCTACTTATTCCTCCGCATTTCCCTCTTTTGAATGAGAATTGATATTGGAAGGCATTTGAGATTGACTCATCTGTAAGATGTAGTCTTGTCTCATGTGTCACCAGAGAACCAATTAGTTCATCTGTTGAAAATCTTGACAAATCCTTGGATTCAAGGATGGCTATTACAACCATTTCAAATTTCCTTGGTAAACTTCTGAGAATTTTCTCAACAATTCATTGATCAGTGATCATTTCACCAATGAGTCTGATCTGGTTCACGATGCCCATGACTCTGGTCATGAACTGATCCACTGTTTCAGACTCTGTCATCCTGAGAGTCTCAAATTGTGTCCACAAGGACTGCAGTTTTACTGTCTTTACCCTGTCATTTCCTTGGTAAGTCGTTTTGAGGATGTCCCAGGCCTGTTTGGAAGTACCAACGCCTGTGATTTTCGAGAATATCGAATCATCCACAGAGTTCTGTATCCAGAATTTTGCTTTGTTTTCCTTGGTCCTCAGAGTTGCCTGAGCAATTCTCTATGCATTTGTCATGGCATTGAGGACGGCTGGATCTGGTTCCACATAGCCAAGATCCACTGGTTCCCATCACTCTTGTGCTTGCAAGAACAACCTCATTCGAAGAGACCAAAATTCGTAATTCTTTCTCAAAAGAATCGGACCCTGAGTCGGGCCGAGATTGCTGGTCGACGCCATTTAAAAAATGCTAAAAAAAATAGAGGGAAAAATTTGTATTTACCTCCAATCACAGATATTGTCGATTCGTCGATGGCCGATGGGAGCTTATCGGGCTTTAGATGGCCCTTGATCTCCTTGCAATGTGACCACGCGCTTTAATGTTAAAGTGCTGCGGGCTTTTCCTGTTCTTTGACTTTCAAATCACCGAAACGCGAAAGAATCGCCTTTGGACTTTTCAACGGTCCAGATCTGCTGAGGATCGGACGGTCCTGATCTTATCGGGATTTCGCGAATCACGATTTCCCGATTTCTGATGTTAAGTTCTTTTGTCCCTTTGATTTCCCGAACTCCGATTTACCGATGGCACTGTCCTATCGGGACTTTTCCCGATGGCTCTGATCTGTGACACGCGTCCTCAACATAAGGACGGTCGTGATCTCTTCTCGCGATTTCGCGATATGTTATGTCCCGGACCTCTTGTCTCCAAGATCCGCGAAATGCCGAATGTCGATAGTGGCCTCGATGTCCGCCACGTGTCCGGCCAAAATGGACGACTGAGATCTTATCGGGATTTCGCGTATCGCGATTTCGCGAGTTGCGATGTCAAGTTTCTTTGACAACTTGAAACCTCGAATGCCGAAATGCCGACGGGTCCTGCGATTTTCGCCACGTGTTCGGACAAGCGGACGGTTGAGATCTTATCGCTATATCGCGTATCGCGATTTCGCGAGTTGCGAGGTCCCGTTGCAATGTCTTTGAAAACCTCGAACTCCGAAATGCCGATATGACGATGCGTTGATCTGCTGCCACCTGTCCTCTGAAATGGACGGCTTTGATCGTTTCGGGATTTCGCGATTTCACGTATCGGAGTTTTTTGGAGAGCAGATTCTTTCGCTCGTCCAACTCCCGATTCCCGATTTTGCGATGGAATAGGATCTCGCCACGTGTCTCTTGACGGACGGTCAAGATGACGTCAGGATTTCTCAAGTGAAAAATTCTCCTGTGCACTCCAGATGACTAACCGTCGTGCACCTTCTTGCTGATCCAACGACTGTCGGTCCTCTGCGCAAGATCTGACGGCTGAAATGCTTTCGCCTGTTCCGTGCTCTCCTGGTCCCTTCTGGACTGGTTTCCCACCTTGGAACCGTTCGCAGGATGAATTTCACGGCTTCAATGGCTGTTCATTGTGCCTGAGATGCGTTCTATCCCGAATTTAACGGAATTTACTCCTGCGGAAGAAAAATTCCGTGAGTCTTTCAAAGTTTTGAAAGGATTTCATAGATTCTTCGTTCTGTTCTTCAATCTTTAACAGATGTGAGGGAAATTTACAAGTTCTTTAAAATTTCTCGCCTCCTCTGGCTTTTCTTCATCAATCTTTGACGATTCTTGAAAAAATTAAAAGAATCTTTAGGGTTTCTTCTTCTGCGTTCTCTTTGTCCAGGATCTTTCGAGCGTTGTATGCTCTGATTACTCCGCAATCTTGTTACGACGATCTTTAAAGAGTATTACGGCCAGCTCTCCAAGCCTTGTGAAAAAACTGTGTCGCGTGCTCTCAAGATGCGTGTAAGCTCTGCGTTGTGAGGATCGTGTTGCTCTCCCAACTGTGTGAAGAGGCTTACTGCCGAAGCTCTGATACCATGATAAATTGTGGAGCAAAGAGAAATGGAGAGAGAAAAGAATAGTATATTCAAATGTATGAAGAAGTACAGAACAGAACTGAAGAGCTACCAACAATAGGAAATAGCTGAGCTTATATATGCTCAAGCAAGATGGAATTAGAAAGTACAACTATCCAGTACAGCTGGCAGTGTACGGTCATACTGTTGAGGGTACAATATATTTAACATGGTTGTCATTAAAAGAAAACTTAGGTACATTTGTATTTGTAGTGCTCACCTATAAACCCTTCAATTATGGATCTTATGATCTAAAAATAATGTCTGGTAAAACAAACTCTTGAATACAACTCATAGACGTGAGATTATTCTAACATAAATTAATACATTAATAATATATTAAATACATCAATAAATAGATTAAATTCATTCATAAATACATTACTAAAGTATGAGTACACTAATAAAATAATACATTAAACAAGTAGTAATACATTAACCTTAATATATTTGGTAATACATTGTTTTATTACTCTAATATATAAATTAAGGTATTAATACATTAATGAATAATGTAACATATTAAACTATTAATACATTAATAAAGTAGTAATACATTAAAGTATACACTTATAATGTAATTTAAAATTATTGATACATTAATAATGTAATGATATATTGATGTATTGTATTAATGTAATGATATATTGATGTATTGTATTAATGTAATGAATAAATTAAAATATTAATTTACATTAGTATATCAAGTAGTTTATTAATTGAATGAAATATTAATAATGTAATGTATCAATTATTTTATACATTAATGTATAATGTATTAATTAATTTATGCATTAATTAATTCATACATTAAATACATTATTAATAATGTATTTATTAATATTTTTTTCCAAATGAAAATAAATTTTGTATTAATAAAAATTCATTTACATCTACAGTAGCTTCCCAAAGGAAGTCTCCACTAAAAAAAACAGATTTACAAACCGACGAAAAGTCAAACTAAGAGTTTTTTCATTATCGAGGGGATCCAAGGCTCTCTCTAGTTTAGCCTCGAAATAAAACCAATAATCCAAATCCATATCAAGGATTATATATCACACTCCACAATCAAGGGTTGATTAATAGAAAAGACAAAAAGGAAATCAGAATAGATTGATCTAAGACATAGGTCCAATCCTCCCATCTATCATTGAGAAATAGGTTAGTACTCCTTTTGGTTCCAAGAGTCCTTGCTTGGAGAGGGAATCTACCTCTGTATTGTATTCCTGAAATATGTGAGTGAACCGTATATCTTGGAAATATGTGGTGATCGATATTGTCATGCACATCCAACCTTCAATTTCAGTGGCATGTAGATTAGTTTTTTGGTTCACCCAATCAATTATGACTTTAGAATCACCCATCAAAACTAGTCTATTGATATCCTAGAGTTTTTCAAGTGTAAGTGTCACCCAGGAACCAAATAATTCCTCTTTGGTATTTGTACCCCTCCCACCATTGATAAACCATCTGATTAGTCCCTGATTTAGCTGTTTAATTACTCCCCCTACACCACAAATTGTGCCTCCTCTGATTGAAACCCTATCAAAGAAGGCGACAGTAAAATCCTCCAAAAGTATGAGAGGTCTCTTGTACCTAGAAAATATTTTTTGTTTATGTGTATGAGGGTTGTATGCCCCAATAATCCTGCAAGTTATAGCCCCAATGGAAGGCTTCTTTCCATAAAAAATGGCATGGTTCCTTTCGATCCAAATAAACTAGCAAACCAAAATTACCAGAGTTGTGGGCACATTTTTATCTAGAACCCAGGAAGTAAAAGCAAGTTGAAGATTACCCCCTCCCACTGGTGTTTAACATTCAGAAAGGAAGTCGCTCTGGCCCATACAGTCTTGGTGAAAGGGCACTTAACAAATAAATGATCGTGGTCTTCATTGTTGATCTTGCAGAGCATGCAAATGCCTGGTCCCTACCAGCCTTTCCTCTTCAACATCTCCCAGGTCAAAATTTATTTTTTGAAACCATCCAGATAAAGAGTTTCATCTTTAACTAGATGTTCCACTTCCAAAAGGATAACTTCCAACTTGTTTGTGCCGAAAGATTAAGGGTTGACAAAATTGCATTATAATTTTTTTTTGCTTAAATGATGTCGGTTGCATCTCCTCGTGTCCATAAAATATTTTCTTCGTTTCCTTGAAGAGAAACCCCTGCTGCATTTAAATGAGAGAAAAAAAAGTCCCATTCTTCCTTTTGAGAATCCGTCATCCCCAAAATTGTGTCGTCCAGCCATGATTCCATCAATGTAAAAGGATTGGGACCGGTCGATGCATTTGCTAACACGGTTACATTTTTTTTATGTAGTCACGCATTCGTTTCATCGGAGAGCAGGGAAGATTCTCCTATACCTACGATATTATATTTTTTGATTTTGATAAGTTTACCAGTGCCAGGCACCCATCTCAGCCACTGTTTAATGATGGGAACCGAACGTACTAAGCAAGCCCAAATTCTGGACGCGCCTTTGGTCTTATGATCAGCCAATATAAAACAGTTTGTGAAGGATAAATTACAGAAATATTTTTCCTTTAGAATGCTCTACCAGATGCCCTCCTAAGTGAGAACTCTCCAAGGAGTGCTTATTGTCAGCGCTTTGTTGAAGAAGAGGAGGTTTCTAAAATCCCAACCATCATTTTTCTTTGGGCAGGAGTGGGCATCCCAATGACACAGGTGGAAGTGTTGAGAGTCTTTTTGTCCATTCCAAAGGAAATGGAACATCAGTCTTCTGATATTTTTTATCACTAATCGCGGAATAGATTCCAGGGACATCTAGTAGATTGATTGTCCCTCCAAAACATATTTGATAAGAATGTATCTCCCACCCAATGAAAGCCAATGATTACACTAGTTATTTATCCTTTTGGTTAATATGGCTACCAACCAATCCCAATCTTCTTCTTTGTGAGCATCAGTCTTGAGGTAGTAGCCCAAATATTGAAGCCCAAAGATAAATCATTGAAGGTATAAGGAAGAAGATTATGGAAGGATTCCAGTTCTGTTGCCAAAAGACCTACATAGTGTGAACTGTAGTTTTTGTTTTGTTTACCCGTAATCTAGAAGCTTTACAAAAGAGACTGATCAATTTGTCAATTTCCTACCATTCTTGTAGAATGGCTTTAGTCATAATGATAATATCATCAACGAAAAGTAGATGTAAAAATTTTTGTAGGCGAGAAACCTTGATACCCGTAACCTTACCTTCTCTAATGGATTTCTTTAGAAGTAAGTTGAGTCCCTCCATGGTAAGAATAAAGAGAAGAGGCGAAAGCGGGTAGCCTTGGCATAATCCCCTGCCACTTCTAAAAAAATCGGTAGCCTCACCATTTATCAAAACTGAATATGTTGGTGAAGTTACAGAATCCATAATCCAGTTAGCCATGTGTATCCCAAACCCCATTCTTATCAATATCAGTCTTAGGAGTTTCCAATCAACGCAGTCAAAATCCTTCTTTAAATCCAGTTTTAAGACCATAGATTTCAAATTTTTCTTTTTAATACTATGAATTCTTTCATGGGCTGAGCCAACTGCATCCTGAATCCTCTTTCCTTGAAGAAACCGTAACTATTTTGGTGAGAGGAATTTAGAAAGAACATGCTTGATTCGGTTTGTTATGATCTTCGATATGATTTTATAGCACAAATTACAAAGAGAAATCGGACGGTAATTATCAAAGGTAATTGGATTGTTGGCCTTCAGAATCAGAGTGATGAAAGTAGAATTTAAACTATTGTCCACAACCCCAAATCTCCTTTCTTCATCCACCATGTCAAGGAGGTCCTCAACAACAATATCAAATAAGAAAATGAAGAATTCGGAGGACCAACCATCCAGTCTGGGACTCTTCTCCTTTTTGAAGTGGAAAAGTACTTGTTTTAATTCATCTAAAGACACTGTTTTAAATAATGTAATAGACTCTTCTTCCCAGACCATCTAAGGGTATAAATCCACTAGCTGGAATTGTTCAATTATATTAATTTCAACCCCATATTTATAAAAAGTTTTAAAGTGTTGGGAGGTTGTCTCTTTGATGGTTTCTGGATCTTTAAAAATATGTCCATTATCATCAGAAATTTCCCATATATGTTTTTTGGATCTGTTGTGACTAGCCACTCTGTGAAAATATTTTGTATTGCTATCCCCACTGGAGAGACAAATGGCTCTGGTACAGAGCCTCTAGAGTTATTACCGTCCTCTAAGTAACTCATTCCTTTCAAACTCTCGAAGTCTGAGGAGTCCACCTTCTTCAATATTTCTTGGATCGTCCACAAGGCGTAAAATTGAAGCCCTGATCTCGGTTTCCAAAGTCTCTAATTTCACCAATTTCCTTTGTTTGCTTTATTTATACCATCATTTGGCAAGCGACATCAAAACAAATAATTTCCAAACCAAACGTTTTTGGCTACTCCTCTCTAAACGGAATGTTGGGTTCTTTTATAACTTTATGACCAAGTTTGTGAAATCCTATTCCTTTAACCAATGAGATTTTATATTGAAAGGGTACGCCCTGTGTAATGAAAAAAAATCTAACTGGAGAAAAATGGGGGTGTGGTCTAAAATAAAGGGGAAATCGACCCAAGATTTGTATAATCTAGCTTCAGTTAGTAAGTCTTCGACAACAACGAATCTTTCTAGTCTCCTTGCCACTGCATCAATTCTAGATCTAGCATTCCTCCAAGTAGGAACCAATTTTGCAGGTTTAATATCATTTAGAAAATTTGACCCGAAGATGTCTCTGAAAAACTCTTGTGTCAGTCCACCACAATAATTCCCCCCCCCAAACTTCAGCTGGAGATAAAAAAAAAATTAAGTCCCCTGCAATGATGAGGTTCTTAGTTGTCAATATGCCTCCATCCGCTATTGATTTCTAGAAGGATCTCTTATTTGTGCAGGGGCTGTAAATATTCAGTATAGCCAAGTCCCGATTATCACTGTTGAGATTACCTGTTAAACGAATACCAGCATTTGTAATATAGGGTGTTAACTCAAAGTAAACAGAATCCCATGCAACTAGAAGACCCCATGAAGCACCCAATGCGTTTACCGCACTAGAATACCAATTGAGACGAAGAGTAAGGAGGAAACCTCTAGATTTCAGTGCCAGAGCTAAAGTCTTTGTAGAAAAATAATCCATGTCTGATACTTATCCAGAAGTCTCCTAAGTGAGGCCACTTTGAGAGGGCCTCTGATCCCTCGACTGTTCAAATAGAGCAGTAACATCATTTAGTTCTCGCCAGGGATTTATATGTTCTAATAGGCCCACAGTCTATGGAAGGAGTAATAGGTAAGTTAGTCTGATAAGCTAAGGCCACCTTCTTTTTTCGGGAGCTTTTGGTCTTTATAGGTGAGTGTTCAATGATCAAGCCCTCGGACCAAGCAAATCATTCCCAATACCAAGTGAGGGACCCCCAAACATCGACACCTTCGATCCCTCAACAGGATTTATGATGACTCTCCCAGAAAAAATAGGTAGTTTAATGGAAGAGGTAGGTTCTTGAGAGTGAGGTCTTAATGAGTTTAGGATAACTCTAAGAGAAGGCTCATCTACCTCCTCTTCTCTATAGCCATCCTGTAAAGGATATTCTAAAGGGCTCGTCGAAGATGGATTAGAAATGGGAAAGGCCATGTGTGTGCTACTAGAAAAAGAAGGTCGTGACTCGCGAGGAGAGGGAGGGGAAAAACTAGTCAGGATAGAGAGGTCAGGACCCACCCCCAAATAAGTAATAACCTCAGACTGTGTGGGACAAGGAAGGGAGGTTTCTAGTGGGGACTCTAAAGAAGGGAAACGAGGAGAATGAAGGTGTTCAAAGTGGCAAGGGCCCTTTGAGTGACCTTGGAAAGGATTGAAACTTGTTACCCAAAACTCCAGGGGGAGGACCAGTTGATTTTGAAGTAGAATGAAGAAGCCACTAAGAGTTTTCCAGCGCATTTATTTCACAGAGTGACAGTGAGAAGAAGAGGGTTGGGCAGTGTTTTTGAAGCTTACCTAGGAGCGTCGAAGAGTTCAACTAAGAGTCCAAAGCAGGTTCCAAGGGGAAACCTGAACCAAAAGAGTCCACTTCAGTGTCATGTTCTAGGGATTCTCTTTGTAGGAGAGTGTCCTCCAAAGTTTCTTCGAGATCCAATCTTGTGCAATCACGGTGAAGGTGTCTTGTTGCTCTACAACAACTGCAGCGAAATGGGATCCCAAGATAATCAAGTTTTTGGATAATATGTCTCCCTCTCCATTCTATGTCCAACACTTCATGTAACCCACAATGAATATCCATTTCCACCAATACCCTACCCATTTTTCTGGATGAGTTTTCCAGGGAAGATGGGTCCACTACAATGAACTCCCCCAAAGCCTCCCCAATTTCTCTTAATGCACCAGTATTCCACAAATGGATGGGGTGCCGTGGAAGAAGTACCCAAAGATGACGGAACTGGAAGTGTTCTGTCATCGGGTCAAAAGACACTCTCCACCTCTTCATAAGTAATCTACTGCCTCCATTGATCCATGATCTTTCCAGTAAATGAACCACATCTTCTGGGTTCTTACAAATGAAACCCCACCACCCTTTTGTACGAGGGACAATTTCCGAAGCATAACCCAATAGAGGAAGCCAATGATTAATAACCCAAACCTTTAAGTCAAGTTTACTCAGATAGGCATAAGCATACCTTCCAACCATCCCACAGAGAGCAAACCTACAAGCTTCCTCTAAACCAATGTCAACACCTAGAACCATCTTCCTAATATTTTTATTTGGTTTCTAGGATTTTCTTATGATGCCTGAAGAAGGTGGTTTAATAAAATATCTCGCCCATTGTGGATGGTTAGTAATAATCTCCTTTGGTCTCAATACTTGTGTGGGAGAAGTGGAGGGGAGTTTCTGATGGAAGACAGGGTCAATAGAAGGTAGAATAGAATGTAAGGTAACCCATGACCTTTGAATAGGAGGAATGGAAGCTTCATTTGTCAGTAAAGTTGGAGAAAATTCAAACTGCGCCAACCAATGAACAATCGAAGGAGTTGATGGGTCCCGAGGTCCACCAAGTGCATCGATAGTAGAGAATAGTCCCACCTATTTCCAACCCATCTCATCATCTTCTACCATTAAGGCCTCAATATCTTTCTCTATAGTAGGAAGAGTCATGCCTCCACTGTATTGGGTAGTGCACATAAACGTATCTCCAATGAGTTAGGCAGAAAGAAGAACAGATACCTCCAAGTACTCCTCCAAAACTATTTGGTTGGTAGTGGAAACACAAAGCATAGAGTCCAAAGGGACAAGTGGGACCAAGTCTGTCAAGTAGTGGGTCTAGTCAGAAGTTGATTGCCAAAGTGTCGGTCTCAGGTTCTCCAATCTCACTCAGGACCGAAAAACTGAGTAGTTCTCGTGTTGTCAAAGTGTTATGGTGTTCATTAGTATGTTGCTAACATGTACAAAAGAAAATAGCACCAAGTTCTCCTCCAAACTAAATAACAGGTATTTGGAACTTAATGAACCAAGCCTGAAGGAACTAGTAGGTCGATATCTGTTATGGAGTAGTTCGGGTCAGTCGATTCCTGCAAAGAATATACAAAGAATTGTTAAAGTAATCTCACAGGTCACCATTTCATGCTCAAGTCTGACAAGAAAGTGCTCAAGATCACCAGTGTGGTTCTCCATATGTCAAACTGTACTCGTGTCCATCAGAATGTTGCTCTCAGGTCTACCAATCTATTTGGTCCACCATTCTAACTGTTCCCTTAGTCCACCATTCTACCAGTTCTAACTCCACAAAAACCGACAAAGGTTGATAACCGACCACTCCAACAGTAAGATGACAAGTTAACCTCCACTGTGCAGAGTAAACTACCTAGACAACACGGTTCAGAAACCGAAAATAGTATAAAAATACAGGTCCGAAACACTTTCCTAAACAAACATTAGAAAAGAGTAACAAAGGCAGAGAGGCTTTCTGGAGGAGAGGTGTGGATCAAAGTCTGTGTAGGCTTGGTCTAAGGCTAAAGAACACACTCCAATACTATAAGGTGTTAAAGTCTGAGTGAAAACATCGATGGGCACTCTTCTGTGGAAGCAGCTCCAGCATTGTTGTAGCTTGGAAGTTCCCACCCAATTGCAGGTTCAAAATCTATTAGTGTATCGCGTGCCATATAAAAACAAACCTATATTTTCAGCTCTCATTTCTGTTGAGCCTTCAACGATCTCAAAACCCAAGATCATTTATTAATATTATTAACACACCAAAATACCAATATTAATATTTATATTAAAACATTAATATTACAGAATTAATATATTTAAAAAGTATCAATACATTATTTAAATATTAATACCTTAATAAATACATTATTAAAATATTAATACATCAATAATATATTATTAAAATTATTAGTAATAATTATTAAAGTATTAATGCCTTAATAAATATATTATTAAAGTATTAATACATAAATAATACATGATTAAAGTAATGTATTATTAAAGTATTAATACATTACTAGGAATGCAATACAAGCCTCAACTACATTGATATGTAGGATTGCAAGCCTTGAATGCACTCTTGTTGTGGTCAATAACAAACAAGTTTATTAAAATTAATTTTGTTTTTCTAACAAATAATTAAAAACAAAAGCTCACCATTAAAAGTATTTAATCAAATAAATTCACTATGAACAAATAAGAAAATTGAAATATAAATTTATAATAATTAAAAAAAAAAAATTAAATTTTAAAAATATTACAATTAATTATATATTTTACAAAACTTTGAAAATGGTTATTAATTTTTTTATAAAATGTACACGGTAATATCATTATGTAGGTTGCTTCGTCCCGATTTCTATACATCGTCTATACTACTTTTTTGTAGGTACTAATAATAGAAATAAGATGTGGTTTACTATATAGTTGGTTTTATATAGAGATATGATTTTATATTTTATAGAGAGAAATATAATTTCTGTTATATAATTAATTATATTTAATTAATTTAATTGAAATTTGACAATTTACATAATATATTTGGTTAGAATTTTATATTATTAAAAGTGAAATTATATATAAAATTTCAATTTTAAGTGAATACATTTTTTATATTGTAAAATTTGCTTTATAAGCTTGTAAATTTCAAACTATGATAACAATATCAACAATATTGATATGGTTAATTGCAAAATTCAAATGGTTTACTATAATGTCGATCATATAATATTGTTATGCTCTAAAGGAATATAAATAAAAAATATATACAATATAGTTGATTACATATAGATTTATATAAAATATTAAACATTTGAGGTAGGTTGTGAATTGGGAGATGTCTATAAATTGGGAACAAAAATGGAATTTGTTATAGGTAGATCAACATATGTTATTGTGGCTTTCATATAGTTTTGAAATTAAATCGAATTTCTTTCTCGTTGAGTTGAGCAAGACAAATGAAAATTTGGCCAATACCGCTTATATGTGACAATGTAAAGAAGATATATAAACTATGTGTCACCATGGAGAAATGCGTCTTCCTCCATCCCTTATGATCCTATATTGAATTCTTTGAATTCCAACCTTTTTGACAATGTAGTTACATGTGTTAATTTTTCTCATTTCAAACCTTCAAAAACTGATTTCTTTTAAGACTATAAATCTTGTTCGTATTTAGAGCCTGAAACATTAATTAAATGAAAGAAATATGGAAATATAGACAAAAAAATCACATAGATTAACACACGAGATTTACCTGGTAAAACCCTTACGATGTGTCAAGGAAACCTCCATGGGGCATGACATTGGTATGTATTATTATTCAAGATAGGATTATAACATTACAAAATTCCTCTCTGGGATTCATGGATATATACAACATAGGTTATGTCGTTACATCAACTCCACCACAACTTCTCTAACAATATTTTTTTCATGAACGTGTCTGCACAACTTGCTTTAGTATGGAACACTCCACCTCTATTAGTAACTTGTCTTACAAAATGATGCATTGTCTCATTTTGATACGTTGTATGATTATTCAAAGCATAATGCTTCAGTCATCACAAAGGACCATATCATGTACTTGTCCAAACTTACCCAATAGATACTTTCATTCATACGAGACATAACCCGAGGTAGGTATATTCTAGGCCAAGTCTTTTGAATCAAACTAACCACAAAATAAATAGAGCAACCAATGTAGGTGATACTTGTGTTTCTCTGCTTCTAATATACTAAAGCACTCATTTCCATGCTCTTCACATGGTTTTTCCATGTGTCCATTGACAACACCAACTACATATGAAATGTTTGAACATTCCATTGCAAACATCAAGCTTCCTATTGTATTAGCATGCGATACACAGAACATAACCTTTTCATCCTCATAACTAGGACATGAAATTGAAGATATATTACAATGGAAAACTAAAGTGATGTTTACTAGTTTCACAATGATCATACTAGACTACATCAATATCTTGTCGATAGGCTTCTGTTGTGATAACCACAACTTACAATTTTTCCTGTCTCTATGTACTCCTATGCCCAAGTTTTGTTTTTCTACTCATATATCCTTCATCTGAAACATTCTGGTGAATTGAGCCTCCAACCTAATAATCTTAAACATGCTTAGCATTTCATTATCATATAATACTAAGAACATGAATGTACCATCTTCAAACGTCTAAAAAAAAACAAAATGGATATATTCACTTCTTAAGAAATCTTGGCTCACCATGAAAACATATAACATCTTTTACAATTTCTTGGGTACCTTTAGGCCATACAATTATTCTCTGAGTTTGCAAACAAATCTCCCTTTGTGATCCTGAACAACTATTGATTGTTCCATGTACATATATGTGCTAGTGACGATTATGTGGGGAGTAGGATTCTATAGCCCACATCCCTTAACCCCATCATTGTAATAAACAAACACATAAAACTTACATAAATTAAAATATTCAAAGTCTGAAAATAAATTACAACTTGCCTATACGTGGAGCCCCAACTCTTTCTTGTTGATATGGTCATGTTGTTGATGCCATATACAAGTGGGTGCACTTGATTTCATGCATTCCACTTCAAATTCACTTGTTTTAGTTTTTCCTTAGAAATTATACATATTTCTAACCTTCCTTGCCTTCATGACCATCAAACCTCCCTTGAACACTTGTAGTTCTCCACCTTGACCTGTAAACTCATGACCACCAAAATCCAACACTCCTGGAAAAATTAATTTTTTATTTAGTTTAGGCATGTGTATAACATTAGTCAATGTCCTTATAAATCCATCAAACATTTTGATTTTGACACTTAGAACCCTGATAGTCTTACAATAATTTTCATTTCCCATAAGAACAACTCCACTATCAATCAATTGATAACAATTAAACCAATTTATATTTGGGAAAATATGGTGTGAGGCACCAAAGTCTAAAATCCATTCTTCATAGTATTAAGAGTGACATTGCTAATAGAAACGACTTCGTCAATCATACTTGGACCTGATTCAACTTCATTTTCCTCCAATTTGGAATCTTCCTTCGACTCCTTGGACTCCTACAACTTCCAACAATCATTTTTAATATGCCCAACTGTATTACTGTTAAGAATAAAATCTCTCTATGGCTAGGGGTAAACCAAAATAGACAAAACGACACCCATAAATCAAATCTAATATCAAGTATGCTATATAAATGAAATGCTAACAAGACACAACTAAACACCTACCTTGTTTGGACGTTCGAATAAGACCATCGTTTAACATGCGAACCAAAGGCTTATACTTGTAACTTGTCCTCAACAACCAAGATACACAAGTATATGGTGATAATATATAGTTTCAACATATAAATTATCATAATCCATTAACATACATGACAAATACTCCCATGGAATAGTAATTCAAATATTTGCAAGATATCAATTAGATGAGAAAAGAGTATTTCTATTAAAATATTCAACATAAGTACATAGGTGACGAACTTCTGTAACGACACATATCAAAACCTATAAACTAAGTTCCTCGAGCTAGGCCTCCACCACTTCAATCCTCCACAAAGGAAATATCATATATAGGATTCAATGAGGTTCTTCATCAAAAAGAAGGAAGATCTTAGGGGCTAAACACAAGAAGTTCAGACTTTCAAGGACAAAGGGATGCAGACTCAATATGAAGTGAAATTTCTCCAGAGTGTCTTTGCTCTCAAAGTTGAATTGTTGAATTGTTTTGAAGGCTTGGATATGTCTCAATTTATAGCCTCCAAATGGAACTGAAGGGCTGAGCGGAGTGTTTTGGGTAAAATCATGAAGATGGGTAACACTTTTGCTTGTTTTATGACAAAAAAAACTATATTTTCACAAGTTCTTCAACTTCCGGCATACAAAAGTATTTTTTTTATTTAGAATTTTACTTTACAGTACAAACAAAACTTGTGAATAATTTTGTTATATTTCTAATGACTATTTTTCAATTTTTTTTTATCAAGATTTGATATGTCAATTTGAAAATTGTTTAACAGTATGTTCCCTAAACATGAAATGAATGATAATGAGTTATTGTTTTCCACAACAATGTATCTATTATTAAACTTATGTTTTTAAGAAACTAAATATACTGCAACAATATACAGAGACTCTTTTTATTATGACTATAATTTTGAATCTAACGGATGAATATTATAATTTCTATAATTTTTTTAAGTTGACCAAGATGAAAACGTTGCAGATTTTAAACACGTGTTTTTCTACACCTTGTATCTATCTTAATTTTTACCTAAAAGTAAAATCTAAAATTACCCTTTTTAAGAGAACAATTTAAAAATTATGAATATAAATTTTCCATAATTTTCCGTTGTGTATTTTTAGAGATATGGATTTTTCATTTCATCGAATCATAATCTCACCTAAAAATATTATGGAGTGATTTTTTTATAAAATTAAATAAAATTAGATAAAAACAATGAAAATGAAAACAAATTATACCTAATGAAAGTAGATTCAATTTTTAAAATGTTGGTATCAATTCTCAAACTAAATTATGAGTATTTGTAGGAGTCCTCTACCTCCAAAGATGAAGTAAGATGGAAAGAATTTACAGTTTCCTACAAACAGTCCCATTTTCACGTTTGCGGCCAAAATATTCTTTCGGTCGAAACCTAGTTTTTAATGGAATCCATTAAAAATAAGCGTTTCGGCCGAAACATGCTTACCATGGTAAAATAATTCATCCAAAAAACATTGTACACGAATTTCGAGGGTACCGTTAAATTTGACGTGAAAATTTTCGGCCGAAAAAAATTTCGGCTGAAAGAAACATTTGTTCGGCCGAAAAATTGCCGCTATAAATTTTGGAGACCCGATTGTCACGAAAGTGTTACCCAGATTCATGATTTTACCCTTTCAATTATATGGAAGGCCAAGGATCATGGATCTCATGACATGACATGGAAACCCGACATAATTTTTAACTTTTGAGCACCAAACCCGATGTACGCACGCTGTAGTGGAGAAACCTATGTACGCCTGTTGTATAACTTATATGGCGGGTATATGTATAAAAATATGCATTTTTGGCTCTGGAGTGAACAAAAAGGGGACTTCAAGTTTGTAGAGGTAAATGCAAGGTCATCCAAGAAAGTTTCATGGAGTGAGGAAAAGTTTGATGTAACAGATGCCCCTTAATGTGTTAGGTCAGAGGACTATCTATGATGGCTGAAATACATTATAATTCCCAGAGGTGGAGTAATGAAGACTCGGCTAGAAGTACTAGTTTCTCATGAGAATATTACAATACATAATGACTTTGTACACATGGTTGCCAATATGAATTGCACTGCAGATCCATTTGGAAAATATATCAAATAGTTGTTCATGGCCATGCATAGGAAATACAAAGTGGGCATATGCCATAGGATGTCATAGTCATGAACAAGACACAGTGGAATCCAGTCCCAAAATCAATTGAAGATATCTCTATACAATGGAGTACAATATGATCTCCCATGATCACTAATGTCATATAGGTACTGGTCCAATGAAAGACAACAATAGATAAGGAATGTTTCTACTGTAATTTGGAGGTCTTCTACACTATCCACCAAAGGTGCAAGTCTACATCATGTGAATAGAGGAGTTAAGGTCGAACAGAATGAGACTTTGTTTGATTACTGATTATTAAGGTATATCGTTAAGAAACGTGAGACAACCCACTAATAATGAAAGTAGGTTTAAAGAAAATGAGTACATTTCGCAAGCGTGAATAAGGATGTTGAGGTCGAACACTTGAATAATCCATTGACTAGGAGACATTGATGTATTCACAACTATCGATGGTGAGAGAACCTTCCACTAATGACGACAAGCCTCTAGGTACTCATAGGACTCTAAGTCTCATTTCTAGAATAAATGTGTTGAACTCGATGGAAGGAGACCAACTAAAAGGAGATAATTAAGGAATCTCCCATCATCCAAAACGAGGTACAAAGTAATATCTTGATGATTACAAGGGGCTCAAATGAATAGGATGTTCGCGAACAAATGACCACGTGCATCCCTTGTGTTATAACTCTAGGAAACTCTCTTAGGTTGTATCTCAGAGATGCCTGGTAACTTAACTAATCTTGTAATGTTTTAATCAAATGGATCAATATGGATGACTCAATCAAATCTCACACACTCTAGACATATATGAATATGTTCATAAAAATAAGGCTTTCAACCAAAGGTGTTTAGAAGGCTTAATAAATAGTGAAAGTATGGAGAATACCTATAATACTAGCAAAAACATATATACAAAGTACATATGAATGGCCAAATAAAATAAGTGAAGTACTTGCAGATTATATGTTTATGGATGTAATGACAAGTTGACAGTTATCATACATCAGAGAAACAATAAACAACGAACATAATATTCAGATACAAGTAAGATAAGAGAGAGAATATGAAAGTTTGAACAAAGATGGAAAAATAATCTTATGTCTAATATATATTCAAAAATTCTGAGGAATACAATATTAGTGGTCAAGTTCCCATAGTCGAACCCTTACATATTTAGAATTCCTTGGCTTTATAGCCTTTACAACAGATTTCCAGATCCTAGAAAACTGGATCAAATTTACTTAAAATGGAAAGTCAAAACAACTTCATGAAAATAGGAAGAGATCATATTTAATAGGTCAACATCTTATCTCAATAGTTTTCAGGGCTTTGATAATCTTTGACAGTTGCAGTAGATCTTGAACAGCTGATAGATAAGTCAAAATTGCCACCTTTTTCAAAAAAGATAGTTTTTTTCCAAAATTAGGTAGCAAACTCAATCTTTTCCCTCTTGCTGGCACTTTTAAAACTGGAACATAAACCTGATGCATTTAATTATTATTTGTAATTAGAAATTATCCTCGAGGCATCTGGATCATAGAAACTCGAATTTGTGCAAAAATAGTGCCTTTCTGCCCTGTTATATGATTTTGGCAGCTTGCTGGCCTGGGACAGGTGGAATTAGCCACCGAAAGTAGATATTTCAGTAGCTAACAATGACTTTTGGGACCAAGCTAAGCTGCCAAAACTGAAGGTCTTTGAAACCGCTTCCAAAATTGCAAAAGGTGAGTTCTTCATTCTGTCTAATCTTCATGGTTCTTTGTCCCTTTTTAATTATGTCCTTATCACTACTTCATCTTCTTGGCAATTCGAAAGTATTCCTACTTGAGCCTAATCCAAAAATGACCATACCCCAGACAAGAGATCGAGAAAACAATGGAGCATAAAGGTCATCAGACAAGTTCAACTCCAGAAGAGTGTTATGGATTTCAACATGAGTAGGTGAGAAAATGAATGCAAACAACACATTGTTCTCTGCCAAGTAGAAGAAAAACTCATTCCAAACTTTCTCTGCCATTTCAAGGCTTCTATCAATGCAATGGTCTCCATCCAAAAAAATATATGGCTCCACAATGTGCACAAGGCCATTGTCCTGAGAAAGGGAAACATAACGTGCAAGTCCCCAAGAAGATTTCTTGACAGCTAAGTCAGATGGCCCATTTGGTATGCCAAGATAGAACCTGCAAAAGCTTATCTAAGACTGAAGGAAGATAATTGTAAATCCACATGCCTAAAAACATATCCAACTATTTTTGTCGAGAGCTGTCAACAAGCACATGTTGATATCTTCTTTGCAGAGTGATCTTCATATTTTGAGCAGTAGGAAACTGTTTGAATTTTGTAGCATCATCACTGAATATTTGAATAACATGACTATGCATTGCCTTAGAACCTGTGTAAAGTGTTGCATGAATATCACATGTAAGAAGGAAGAGTTCACCCAATGCTGAAATGAGAGCTGGTAATGTTTCCCTTTTGAACTGATCAATAATCATATTAAACTTTTTCCAAGGTTCATTAGGACATGGATGACCGGAAGTTTTCTTCCATGTGGTGATCGATGTAATACACCTTTCCAATTATTGTGTCTGAGCGATATTCCCAGCCTGGTGGTAAAGGTCCAAAATATCCACTTTGAGGTTATCTCTTCAAGCCTTAATTACAAATGCATCATTAACAAAAATATAGGCAATGGTGTCTGTTAGTCCCTAAAGTTGCACTCGACTGCTAAGGGCAAGATCGGGCATCATTGATTTATTGAAAAATCGTTTTGAGGGTTTTATGATTGGGTTTTTGAGTAAGGTGGTTTGAAACTAGTTTCAAGGTAACAACACAATATGAAAAACAAGATTAAAACATAGTATATCCCATTGACCGAATAATAGGTAAACACAAAGATGGATTAAACCAATTAAGAAAAAGGAAGGTGAAGCCTTCAACTTGTCAACTTCATCATAATTCTTGCCTCAAAATATCATAAAGAAACAATATGTTCAGCTTTATATCAAACTTGAAAAATATTCTTTACAGAAAAATTTTCACTGTATAAATTAACAGTCAAGAATCAAAAGCATTGCAATCTGAATATGAATTCAAGTATGAATAAAGAAATAAAAGAGTAGAAAAAGAGGGTCTAACGACCCATATGCCTTTGCTATTAAGTGTCAAATTGAACATAATTCCTTTACAATGTACTTCACAAAAAGGTCCCTTGGGTCTCCAATTTTTCGACCTCTTCCTCTCATTCTAAAGAGTTTATATAGAAACAATAGATAATAATCAAGATCCAAAAGAAATGTATCTGAAAACCTCCTCATCTATGTTTAGTTTCTTTCTTCAAATTATCAAGGAGAAGATCCAATCTAATATCCAATTCGAATTGATGAGGTGGCTTGTCAACTACTGTCCATGAGATTTTTCAGGAAAACAAATCTGGTAAATTCCTAAAAAATAGGGTCCAACAATCAATTTGAATCTCTTAAATGGTGATAGTTGAGTAAAAACTGAGAGAGGTTTTTTTGAAGGGGAATGTTCCCAACAAAAACCACTTTTTGTTTTATCAAATTCATCTCCAGCTGTTCTGAAACCTCTCATGAAGAAGAAGACTAAAACAGGAAAAAATAACAGAGTATTTCCTGTAGCTTATCAGAAAATAAGCCCTCAAAGATCAATTTGAATCTCTTAAATAGTGATAGCTGTGTAAAAAATTAGAGAGGTTTTTGTGGAGGGGAATGTTCCCAACAAAAACTCTTTTTTTTTCATCAAATTCATCTCCAACTGTTCTACAACCCCTCTTGAAGAAAAAAAATAAAACAAGTAAAAATAACAGAGAATTTCCTATAGATTTTATGGTTCTTCTTTTAATGATTCTTTTTGTACTAGGGACATTCTTGTATTTCGTTTGAGATCTGCTTTTACATATCCAGAATGGTCTTCTATCACTATGACACTACTCAACATCATCTAATTTGTAATGGGGGTCTGCTACCCATGTCTTGATGTTCATGTTCTTCATCTTCAAGGCAAGACAACAGAGTATAAGCTAGATGTAGAACCGAGCTGCTGTAGGATACTTTAAGTGTAGCCTTGTGTTCACCAGTGAGCATTTGGATCTCTTCACGTTCCATACTTAAAAGACTTTCTTGAAGAACAAGCAACTCTTTCTCTTTCCCAATCTTTCCACTCATGAACTTGCATGAAAGCTAAAATATTTCATAAGCTATCCCATCATTTCTCACAAATCTCTCACTGATAACTTCAACAAAGTTTGCTTGTATGACCACTTTTGATTTCCACTCTACTTGTGCAACTAACAATAGACCAAATGAATATTTTTTGGGTCCATCATAATGCATCATGCACCTTTCTGGAGTCATGGCAGACAAAACCCCACAATCCGCGAAGAAATAAATATATCCCTGAGATAATGATGCCAAGGGGAAGTATCTTTGTTCCATGAGGGTTTTCTCATCATGTTTCCATTTTTTCAAAATTTCTAAAACCCTGAAAACCCCTTGACATTGAAGATATCATGGCATCATCTGGAGGCAGGTAAGAAAACTTCATATTTTCCCAACAAATGTTATCGCTGGTGGATTCTGGATGCTTTGCTTCATTGATTCCTTATGACAAACCATGAGTCTTTCCCCCTCTTATGATTTGCAGGTTGTAGCTTCAAGTATGAAACAATCATATGACAGGCTTCTTCGTGCTCCAATTGTTGAGTATATGATATAGGAGATGCAAAAGTATGCTCGCGATTCTGCTTGGCAATTTTTCTTGTTCATCTATTGGCCGTCTCATACAATGTGCTATGCAGTGGGGAATTACCGTGGGCATTTTCCATGATGTCAGACCCATTTAAACACTCGCAGAACCTGGAACTGACAATGATTTGGATTTTGAGCTCAAGCACTGGGTGATGGAAACCCTTTCTACTGTGTTCCCATGTTGTCAATAACCACAATGCCCGAATGTTCACTCTGTATTCTCCATGAAATTGGGTGGTCAATTGGGCGTTTTGTGTGTTTGATATCTCATGATGAATTGACTAGGCTTACACACTGCTTTTGATGGTATTGTGGACAGGTTTCAACTAGAGGCAATATTTCACCTTCATGATGAATGCCAATTATCGGAGCAGATGCCAATGACTTATGTTTGCAAAAACTAATTCTTCAAGAATAGATGGAAGTGGTTTATGTTGATAAGACAAATTGTCTTCAGCTAGGATAACTCCTCCCTGTTGTGGCTCCGTGTGGTGCTAGTCTTTGGCTTGACTGTGTGTAAGGTTTTGAAGATTGCATGAGCCAGCTCCAAGGCTTCTGTAACTATCACCCTCGGGTTCCGAATTTAACACCTGCAATCTGTTAGTGTATAATGTTCCTCTGAGCAAATACCTACGCCTAAATTCAACAAAATCAGACAAGTATAATATAATGATCATTGAGAATTGGGTGATTTTAAAATGAGACTTTCGTGGGTACAAAGTAATCAGATTATGAAACAGTTTGAATCAGTAAATGATTCTAAGCTATTGTGGACACATGTGAACTCTCAGACCACGATTCGTGTCATCATAACAAAATCTAGATGACAGACGCGTATCAGGGAATGATAATTTTGGCGCTACGGGAATAGCCTTATTCCCGTAGCGCTATTAATGACTTAGAAAAATTTGAATTTATGAAGTTCAAACAGGCATATAAGGTGACACCTTGTTTAAAACCATGTCTTTCAATTTCAAACTTGAATAAACTATTCAAAAACTGAAATGCAAACCATAAGACACTAAAAACAAAGATCGAAATTAATTGGAAACAGAAATTGAAGTGTAGGTAAGAAGGGTTTAGAATAAGGGTTTCTCACTAAACCAAGCCAAAATTAGAGACTAACATTGGCTCCTTCTGAGGGATGATTCTCTTCCCGTGAGGCATCAAGAACAAGCAAACCACTATGCCTTCTCTTCTATGCATCCATGCAATTCAACCTACCAACTTTGTCCCTGCAAACATTCACATTTTTCTGTGTTGTGCCTAGTCCATTGGGTTATGGAGTCAGTCAACATCATTCAAATATGGCCCAAACTTTTGCAACTCTGCTCCTCATTTGAAGACAAAACTACCCCGGTCAATAGTGATTTATATGCATTGGGCATGGAGTCTTTATTTCAAAACTAAAACCAAATTCTATGTTACAAACCAACAAACTGAAAATAATCTCATACTTGATGGCGAGTTTATTCTTCTGTCTATTCCTACTTCTAACCAATAAAAAATGGCTCATCATGTGACATCATGCTTCCAATGAAGCCATGATAACATCAAACCATTTACCAAAGCTCTTTCAATGTAGATAGAAATTAGAGAAGAATTATTTATGTGTAATAGGATTTTAATTTGTAACACATACCTACAACCCTCATAATTCCAAAAATAGCAAGGCTGAAATCTTCCGAGAAACATAAATCCACATAAATGGCTACCAGATCATAGAAAGAAGTAGATTGATAACTAAAAATGGTTACCTCTGCTTGCTTCTCGATACTTCCATATACTGGTTCTGACTGTACATGAAAAATGGGCATAATGTTCTCATAAACATGTTGATCGAATCTAATATTGCCATATGTTGCCTCATATATTTGTTCTTGATGAGAAACCTCTTGATTTTCCTCCTTAATCACATGTAACAACATATTATAGGAATCCACTTGAAGGAGTTGAGGAAAGACCTCTTCTTCAACTATTTTTTCATTCAGATCTAAGACAACAGGTGCATCAGAAACAAAATCTAATGCATTCACAACTATGCAGTCATCTTTCCTATTATCAATTAGATTTGGAAAATCTTCCTCAACAACATGGTTTTCATTCTTGCAATCAGAAGAAACATTTGCTTTATGCTGCATATGCTTCTCAAATATATCACAACAATTTTCAAAAAGACTTTCAGCTGAAAATTTTTCTTTATAAAATATATTGAAAGTATCATGAAAACTTGCCAACAAATTAAGACTTGAAGCTGGAAGTGATCTGCACCAGTCGAGGGCTGCTCCCTTCAATGAGTATATGAAAAGATTGATCTTGAAATCCTCATGCACAATCTGATGTCCATGAATAAACTTATGAAAATACAGCAAATGCTCAGTCGAAACCTCCCAATCTTCGCCTTTAAACGTAGGAAGGATACCTTCCCATTCAGCTCTACTAAGAATTGGGTTTGGAAAACCAATAACATCTGAAAAATCACAAAAAGAAAACCTTTGAGACAAAATGGCTTCCATGCTTGGATCCAGTGGAGTCGCATATTAATCTTTAGACAGTGGAGTCACCATGGTGAAAGATCTGCAGTCATGTATCTGACCCCTTCATGTTCACCATCAAGAAGCGGATCTGATCGTTGTCGTTCTCCCAGGGATAAATACTTCGTGTCTCCGTCCCCGGCAACGGCACCAAAAATGTTAATCCCTAAAGTTGCACTCAACTGCTAAGGGAAATCTAGGGCATCATTGATTTATTGCAAAATCATTTTGAGGGTTTTATGATTGGGTTTTTGAGTAAGGTGGTTTGAAACTAGTTTCAAGGTAACAACACAATATGAAAAACAAGATTAAAACATAGTATATCCCATTGACCGAATAATAGGTAAACATAAAGATGGATTAAACCAATTAAGAAAAAGGAAGGTGAAGCCTTGAATTTGTCAACTTCATCATAATTCTTGCCTCAAAATATCATAAAGAAACAAGATGTTCAGCTTGATATCAAACTTGAAAAATAATCTTTACAGTAAAATTTTCACTGTATAAATTAAGAGTCAAGAATCAAAAGCATTGCAATCTGAATATGAATTCAAGCATGAATAAAGAAATAACAGAGTAGAAAAAGAGGGTCTAACCATCCATATGCCTTTTCTATCAAGTGTCAAATTGAACATAATGCCTTTACAATGTGATTCACAAAAAGGTCCCTTGGGTCTCCAATTTTTCGACCTCTTCCTCTCATTCTAAAGAGTTTATATAGAAACAATAGATAATAATAAAGATCCAAAAAAATGGATCTGAAAACCTTATCATCTATGTTTAGTTTCTTGTTTCAAATAATCAAGGAGAATATCCAATCTAATATCCAATTCAAAGTGATGAGGTGACTTGTCAACTTCTGTCCATGAGATTTTTCAGGAAAACAAATCTCGTAAATTCCTGAAAAATAGGGTCCCACAATCAATTCGAATCTCTTAAATGGTGATAGTTGTGTAAAAACTGAGAGAGGTTTTTGTGAAGGGGAATGTTGCCAAAAAAAAACCTCTTTTGGTTTCATCAAATGCATCTCTAGCTATTCTGCAACCTCTCTTGAAGAAGAAGACTAAAACAAGAAAAAATAACAAAGTATTTCGTGTAGCTTATCAGAAAATTATCCCTCAAAGATCAATTCGAATCTCTTAAATGGTGATAGTTGTGTAAAAACTGAGAGAGTTTTTTGTGGAGGGAAATGTTCCCAACAAAAGCCTCTTTTGGTTTCATCAAATTCATCTCTAGCTGTTCTGCAACACCTATTGAAGAAAAAGACTAAAACAGGTAAAAATAACATAGAATTTCCTGTAGCTTTTTTGGTTCTTCTTTTAATGATTCTTTATGTACTGGGGACATTCTTGTATTTCATTTGAGATCTACTTTTGCATATTCAGAATGGTCTTCTATCACTATGACACTACTCAACATCATCTAATTTGTAATGAGGGTCTACTACCCATGTCTTGATGTTCATGTTCTTCATCTTCAAGGCAAAAAAACAAAGTATAAGCTAGATGTAGAACCAAGCTGCTGTAAGATGCTTTAAGTGTAGGCTTGTGTTCACCAGTGAGCATTTGGATCTCTTCACGTTCCTTACTTACAAGACTTTCTTGAAGAACAAGCAACTCTTTCTCTTTCCCAATCTTGCCACTCATGAACTTGCATGAAAGCTAAAATATTTCATAAGCTATCCCATCATTTCTCACAAATCTCTCACTGATAACTTCAACAAAGTTTGCTTGTATAACCACTTTTGATTTCCTGTCTACTTGTGCAACTAACAATAGACCAAATGAATATGATTTGGGTCCATCATAATGCATCATGCACCTTTCTGGAGTCATGGCAGACAAAACCCCACAATCTGTGAAGAAGAAATCTATCCCTGAGATAATGATGCCAAGGGGCAGTATCTCTATTCCACAAGGGTTTTCTCATCATGTTTCCATTTTTTCAAAATTGATAAAACCCTGACAACCCCTTGACATTGAAGATATCATGGCATCATCTGGAGGCAAGTAAGAAAACTTCATGTTTTCCCAACAAATGTTATCGCTGGTGGATTCTGGATGCTTTGCTTCATTGATTCCTTATGACAAACCATGATTATTTCCCCCTCTTACGATTTGCAGGTTGTAGCTTCAAGTATGAAACAATCATATGACAGACTTCTTCACACTCCGATTGTTGAGCAGATGATAAAGGAGATGCAAAAGTGGTCGCGATCCTGCTTGGCAATTTTGCTTGTTCATCTATTGGCTATCTCATACAATGTGCTATGTAGTGGGGAATTACCTTGGGGGTTTTCCATGATGTCAGACTCATTTAAACACTCGTAGAACTTGGAACTGACAATGATTTGGATTTTGAACTCGAGCACTGGGTGATGGAAACCCTTTGTACTATGTTCCCATGTTGTCAATAACCACAATGCTCGAATGTTCACTCTGTATTCTCCATGAAATTGGGCGGTCAATTGGGAATTTTGTGTGTTTGATATCTCATGATGACTCGACAATTGGGCGTTTTGTGTGTTTGATATCTCATGATGTCAATTGGGCGTTTTGTGTGTTTGATAGCAAAATCAGACAAGTATAATATAATGATCATTGAGAATTGGGTGATTTTAAAATGAGACCTTCGTGGGTACAAAGCAATCGGATTATGAAACGGTTTGAATCAGTAAATGATTCTAAGCTATTGTGGACACATGCGAACTCTCAGACCACGATTCGTGTCATCATAACGAAATCGGGATGACAGGCACGTATCAAGGCATGATAATTTTGGCACTACAGAATAGCCTTATTCTCGTAGCGCTATTAATGACTTAGTAAAATTTGAATTTATGAAGTTCAAACAAGCATCTAAGGTGACACCTCGTTTAAAACCATGTCTTTCAATTTCAAACTTGAATAAACTATTCAAAAACTGAAATGCAAACCATAAGACACTAAAAACAAAGATCGAAATCAACTGGAAACAGAAATTGAAGTGTAGGTAAGAAGGGTTTAGAATAAGAGTTTCTCACTAACCCAAACAAAATTAGAGACTCACAGTGTCGATTCCCGTGTCTATTCCCTTGCTCTTCAGTTCATCTGCCCTCTATACAAATCCAGGAAGGTGTTTCAACAACTCTTCCTCGGAATAGTCAAAGGAAAGAATTAATTTCGGTTGAATCACTGTACATTTTTCAAATGTTGCACGGTCTTCTTCATTTCGAGGACTACCTCTTTCCTGCCTGTAGATATTAACATGAGATATTAACAAATTATGTTGAGAATAGTCTAAGGTAATTTCCAGCTGCAATTCATTCACACCAGGGATCAGAATACATAATTGATTCAGCATGCAACTCAACAATTCCTGTGATGAAAAACGCAGCTATGAGGAATCTACACTAGCAATATCATCTTCATCGACGTTAAGCCAATCACTTGACTCTCCATTGTAATCCATCAATCAAAACTTATCATTCTCAATTTCCTGTATTGCCTTTGACACCTATAATCTTAGTATGATATACTTTAAACTCTATAAGCGACTGGATATCCAAAAATGTCATTTGCACAATCTCTTGGCACCTGTAACTTCACAGAATATCCAGTCTAAAAACGCAGAATTTTAGACTTGAAATTGGCGCAAGACTTCGATCTCTGCACACAATTTGGGTATTGAAATCGGCTCTGCATGATCTTCGGGCACCTGTATCTATGCATTCGACAACTAGATCCTTGTAGTCAATTTTTCAAGAGATAAATCCCGGATACAAATCTCACCATCCTGCAAATCTCACCATCCTGCAAATCTCACCATGTTGTCTTTAGATATGCCAATGCTTTTTCTGTTCATCAGAATTTGTGGTTCGGAGATTTTGCTAGCGGACGCATCCATGGACAAATACATCTCTACGGGGTGAAGCCTTCATGGAACCCGAGCACTGTGATGCGATGTGATCAAAAGCTTGTTGAATATTACCAAATTCCTTCTTTATCATGGAGTTGACTTCATGCACAACACAAGTATCTGTCTGAAGTTCGTTAATGTAGTTAATTCCCCGAACATCAGACCACGCCATTTCAATTGCAACATGACCATGGAGTTTGTGCAGTTCTTTAACAGGAGCCAGGGCTTTATGCTTGTGTTTGCAAATAGTGATATTTTGGACTTGGTAACAATTAGTTGCCATAGTTGTGCTGGGCTACAATGGCTGTCCGATAACTAAGGTCCATTGTTAACTAAGATAAATAGGTTAAAACAATTGATATATTAGCAAGACCTTTGTCTTCACCATTTGTAACTTCAACCACCAAGTGGTGTATTGATGAATTGCAGACTGCTGTCCTGGTACCCTAGAATATGTCGACACCTCAATGTTTACAAACATTGATTCTCTTCATATGTAGCAGAGATAAAAACTCGACTCTGCAGCTGTCGATCACCTTCAAAACCTTTGAACACTTGGCAAATAACAACTCAGTTGTATATTGACTTGTAGCTTTGATATGACTCGGAATATCCATATATTTGTTATGGCTTAGGATTAAAACACTAATGCACACATCACTTTTTAACGCACACATCACTTTTTACTTTGGGGAATGTTTTAAGAAATAAAATATATATTTTATTTCAAAAGATAAAGGGAAATAAAGCTAGAGAATAACTTTTGTTTGTGTCTTTGTGTTGCAGATTAAGAGGCATAGGTTTAAGTAATCTTTTTCAAGGAGATTAATAGGAGATTATCGAGGCTAATTGGAGAATATGAGGTGTAGACATTTTTCACAAAATTGAGAAATGGGTGTATTTAAGTAAAATTGGGGAAAACACATAAAAAATACCAGTGTATTTTTTATCGCTAACATCTTGCATGCACCAGATGCAAGTAGTGCATGAAAGAGACCCTCTAAATAACATCCAATAAGGAAAAGTTCTAAAAAAGGTGAGGAAACCACCAATAGGGATAATGGAATCCAATGCACTACACAAATCCCAATGTGTGAATAGATTTCTTTCCTTCGAACACAAGGGAAACCCCCCAATCAATGATTAATGAGGAAATGTCATATGGTGGGTTCAAGATTATCTACCCATAATGAAAGTAGGCCCAGGGTGCAAGGTAGGAGCACAAGTTCATGTGATTCTGAGATTCATTGAGGGTATGGTCGACAAGTAAAGTCAATATTTCTGAGAAATGAGCGACATGAGATTATAGACTTCCTTTGAATAAGATAATGATACATATGGACAACTCAGGAAGCATAGACTTGATAATGATCAAAGTTTGCGATGCAGGAGGCATCGCCAAACTCTCCATAGGGACTGAAATAATAATCAGTCGAAGGAGTAAACTCTAAGTAACGATATAAACTTCCTAAGGTCATGCTAAACCCAAAATTTGGATGAAAGTGGACTCAAACGTTTGTTCTCTGTTCAAAGGTGACATGATTGTTGTCGATAAAAGATAATATACTTTTCCCACCCTTTTGTTTTGTTTTTTCATAGGAAAATAAATGTTATGGTACAGGAGAGGAAACAAGTATCGCGAGTAAGAAACTCTTTTCAAGCAGTCGAACATACCTATGATCAATGCAATAAAGTGCATGTGGGGCATCGACACCCGAGAGAATTTTTCCTCTAAGGGTACAAGGTGTCAAGTTGCAAAGGATATATGGAAGGCACTGCTTGGCTTGTGATGTAAATTGTGGAGGAAAAAGGCTTATAACGAGAAAGCGAGAACAATAAATAGGCTCAACAATGGAAGAAGGATGATGGAATACGGTTACAAGTTAACTCAAAAATGTTCTTTTACATAGATTTAGTATTGTAGGCCCGACAAAGTATAAAACAATACCTATGAGAAATCTTCTAGCCAATGGTGACTAGAGTATTCCATTTTTCATAATTAGTCTACTCGGTCCAAAAAAGGGTTAAACTTATACCAAATAGAAATCCTTTCAAAACCATTTAAGGAGTGTGAAAGAGACAAGTTCATTCGTCAATTTTTTTTTTTCGAGAGTCAAAAAAGAGCTTAACCAAGACTCGGGAGGAGTCCCATAGTTAATGGTCAGAATTCTTGTGAGTAAGAAAATGTGATTTGAAAGAAAATTCATATTGGGACTATAAGGAACTACAGATCTTATGGAATAAATTATGCATGGGAACCAAATGACACAAATGTTGTAACTAGGGCACCCATGTTTGGTAAGTCTCTACCACTTAATAACAACACTTCTAGTAGCAGTGAAAAGGTTCTATGTCGCTAAGAAATGGGTTCGTACCTAGGGTGTATGGACTAGGACAATGCAGGAATGCAAAGAAGAGTGAAAACCTATCCTATATGCTGGTGAAAGAATATACCTACTGAAGGCATGAATGGGCAGTAGAACACTAGAAATACATAAAAAAGCCTCGACAAAACCATTAAAAACCAAGTCTTTCCACTGCACCATTAGTCCATAAGGTCAAAAATAGAAAATAACTATAGAAAGTGGGTAAAAACTTTCTACTAATAGTAAAAATAAAACATTTTACCATACCATTTAAGTTTTTTCATCCACATAGTGCATTTTAGGCCATTTTTCCAATGACCTTCAAGTGGCGATTGCGAGAGCTACGATCAACGAAATCAACAACCGTATGGACCAAGTAAGTGCATATCCCATCCTCTTCAATTTCAATGGTTTAAATTCAATTTTTAGTCCTAATGTTTTGAGTATTAGAGGCCATTAGATGGAATCTAGGGTGTACGCGGGTGATAGATCATTGAATCACATATACGACCCCATATACATGGGCAAAGTGAAGTTTGCATGCATATATGAATCCATCTATGCGACTATCATAAGGTTAGCTCACGTACAAGTCCATGAACACGTTTTTGAAGGGATTTAACTAAAACAATGGTCTTTCCTTTGCAGGATGGTTATTGAATGGAGGGAAAGGAAGCATAAGGAGATAGATGCAGCAGTGGGAAGAGATGAGAGAGCCCAAAAATATTTCAAACAACGTGGACTTTATAAATTTTGTGCTCTCAAATGAATGATGGATCAGGTGAGGTTACTCTAGTTATTGGTAAACTACTGGGATCAAGAGACAAATTCCTTCAATCTCTAGGGGCAACCATTGAGGATCGAAGTGGATGATATATAATTTATCACATAATTGTCTCGTCGTGACGAGGTAGTGAATCTCAAGGCCTGAGGGGATGGAGGTGGTATGACTATGGAGGAGTACATTTCCACCCACTTTGTTATAGGAACATATAAAGTAGGAATCCACCTCCCTATCAGGGTGATAGAGAAACTAAGTCTGAAGATCGTTGTTCTTGTACTCACACAGATTTCAGGGTCGACCTCATTGCACCAGAAATCAATGTCGCTCACATTCTATGCAGTGGAGTGTTTAAAACTCATTTTTTATGATTGGTGTACCTCATTGTTCACTAATATGAAGAGCCAGTTGATGGTCTGCAACCAAGGGAAAATGACAAATTTCGGATTTGCATCCATACTTTGTAGTTTTTTTCTTTGAGAGGGTTTTGGGTTTGGTCCCTAGAGTAGATATTACTCCACACAGACCGTGTGATCCATCCATGTCATGGTGGACTGATGTGATGAGGAAGATAGGAGGACGTAGGTTTCAAACCCCCTACAATAATGATTTCTTTTTTTGGTGGTGTTGACAGGTCATAGCCATTGATGACTATCCTTACAGAGGGATCGACTACAAAGGGGATCCTAACATTCCATTTACACCAGGTTCTTCCTATGGCGATATTGGAAAGAAATGACTTTTATGTATTTCATTTTTTTTTTTTTTTTTCAATTTTGATAAAGGAAAAATAAAAAATAAAAAAATATTTTTGCATGGTATCAAGTATTAACAATTTCTTCGTTATGCAAACGTAGGTCCACGATGGCTAGAGGGATTCCCATGAAATTGACGAAGGGTCCGAGGATATGATATTATAGGAAAGGATGCAGACAGAGTGCTACAGAATGTGCAGGGGGACTTGTCTCAATTGACACATAGGATTCCTATGGTTCAAGTGGAGGATCTTCGAGAGGTGATGCAGTGGCAGGTTGTGGTTGTACCCCATGTGTGGGTGTGAATCTTCCGACGTCTTACAAATGTCGTAATTGTCTATCATGTTACACATCTGGCACCATAGGAATAGATGCCATGGTCATGCTATGTACCAACCATATATGTATTTTGAGGGTGTGAGCCCCATTTTGTACTATGACACCATATTTTTTGGACTTGAAAGGATGAAATATAAAAAAATTGTTCTTCAACTTTACTTATATATGTTACAATGTGTAAATGTATGAATGTATTTCCTTTACTTAGTTATGTGACAAATGCTAATGTAAAATATAATTAGCATATGAATCAGATACATGATTAGTATTTCTAGGGATGTGATTATAAGTAAGAAAATCAAAGTATTGTTCCAACAATTGTACCCGTAGGAATCATCAGAGTAGAGTAGGATCTCTCACATGATAATTGTCATTCACTTGACATACGACTAACTAGGAGTCCAGGAGAACTTATAAATATCAAACACCATGTGAAATGGTGTCATGTAATATATCTATAATGATGTTGTCCTCAACCACATTATTCGTTGATGGCTCCATATGAGTGCCACATGAAGACACTCTTTGGCACTTGGGTGAGTAAATTACCCAAGCATTGGAAGCCATGTTTTGTGTATGATGACTGACACACTCTACAAGTCTTAAGAAAACCAAAGACTTCATTGACATCTGCCAACCAAGGGAAAACTCAATAAGAAAGGTCATGGCACAAATGAAAAGACAAAGAAGTAAATACATTATTATACACTAGTACACAAAGGTCACCCCCAAGTTAGAGGGTTCAAGTGTAGTACATTTTAAGCTAGGGCCCATTTATGGGCTCATCCCACATATTCCCCTCATAATATTCTAATTTTTAGGCTCCTTTATCTAAGACACGTCGCACGATATAAGGATTGTGGAGCATGGGGTTGAACTTACCTACCCCCAGTGGGTCTTTGGCTTGGTCATAAAGGAGAACCAAGTCACCCTTAGCATACTCTCAGGGAAAGAAAGGCTTATCGTATTGAACCTTAAAACATCATTTATTCACTTCGATAGCCATAGTGGAATTTCAACATTGCTCATCGAGGTGCTCTAGGTGCATGAGGCATTCTTAAAGATCAGATGTGTCAGGTAGGAACTCAATTGCCAAATTAAGGGAAGGGATTTCACATTCAATCATAAGAATCAACTCCATGCCATGTACTAACTGAAAAGGAGAGAAACCAGTGGAAGTATTTACCATGGCTCGGTATGCCCAAAGTGCAGGGTAAAGCATAAGATCCTAGTCATATTTACCATGGACGACATTTTTTTGCAAAACGATCTTGAGAGATTTATTCACCACCTCTACTTGTCCATTTTTTTGGGGATAGTAAGGGGAATAATGATCATTCCTAAACCCTAGTTTTGATGCTAACTCTTTCATCATTTCATTCTGAAAGTAACTGGAATGATTAGTGACAATATATTTTGGGATTCTGAACTAGGATACAATCTAGTTGAACATGAATAATGTTTTACAGTCTTACAATCAAATCTAACGATAGGCATGGCCTCTTCCCATTTAGTAAAATAATCCATGACCACAATAATATGTTGGTTCCCCACAGTTGAGGGTAGGTTGTAGTCCATAAAATCCACCCCTCACTTGGTGAAGGGACCAATGATGATGAGTTGGTGAAGAGGGGTTGGGTGTGAGCACATGTTATAAGCGAACACTTGGAAAGGGTGACACTTCTTGATCGCTTCAATGCAATCTTTAAAAACTGAAAGCCAAAAATAACTAGCTCACAATATCTTTTGGGTTGTCGCAAGCCCTAATAAATGACCACCACATGCCCCACTATGAAATTCATTAAGAAAAACCTCACCTTTCTCGTGAGTCAAGAAAAAAAGTAATATATTATCCACCCCTCGATGATACAAAGTGTCACCAATAATAAGGTAGTTCTTACCCTGATGAGGTATATGTCGTCGATCGTCTCTCGACGGATGTTGGGGTATCTTCAAGGTTTGAAGATAGATCAAAATGTCTCCATACCAAGGGTTTGAAGACAAGATAAGGAAAATATGTTCATCTATGAATGAATCATCATGAAAAATGTCTTCATAGAGTTGAGGGAAGTCCGACATCAATTTAGAAAAAAGATAGTGATTTCTTAGATTTCACAAAAGAAAAATGAACATCAAATTATTGCAAAATAACAATCCACGTGTTGTATTCCCCCCCTATGATATGACTTGTGAGGACATATTGAAATGGATTAATATCTGCAACCACAATAGTTTTGAAAAGTAATATATAATGTCATAATATTTGAACCGCATGTACAACGACCAAGGCCAACTTCTCTACATGAGAGTATTTAAGTTTAGGACCAACTAGGTTTTGAATGAGATAGTAGACAATGTGCTCATGGAGCTCATAGTCTTCCTGAACTAGTACCATACCAACTGTACCTTCAGACGTGGTGATATAAATAAAATAGTCTCTATTTTAGTCTTGAGGATTCAACAGAGGCGTCGATACCAAATATTTATTAAGAGCATCAAAGGATTCCTAAACTCGCTCATCCCATATAAACAGAGTGTCCTTCTTCAAATGACACATGAAACCTTTAGTTAAATTGGCTGAGTTCACTATCAAATGATGCAAGAAGTTATCCCTCACTTGTAAACCTTGAAGTTTTTGAATGTTGCACGGGGGAGGCAATCAAAGTATTTCCTCAACCTCCAAAGGATCTACCATGATCCCATGCTTAGACACTATGAATCCCAAAAGATGACCATACCTAACGTAGAATATGCACTTGTGAGGGTTCAACCGAATGAAATAATAATTCCATATTTCAAATACTAATTGAAGATGAGTGGATTGATCTACTCTCTTGCAAGAGTAAGCAGTGAGAACATATAAGTAATCTTCGACGATATTCTTAATATAGTGAAATGAAAAGGTCATGGCACATTCGAACGTCACTCCGACGTTTTAAGACCGAAAGCCATTTTCCAATATGAAAAAGTACCCCAACGAAAAATAAACATCATATTATGTTGATCCTCAGATTTGATCTGAATTTGATTATACCCTTAAAATATGTCGATAAAGGAAAAGACTTTTCTTCCCGCACACTCATCAAGAATATGGTCAATGAAAGGAGTAGGCAAGTTATCTTTAGGAAAATACTTGTTCAAGTATCTAAAATCCATACACACGTGGATGGTTCTTTTCTTTTTATTTATAGGAACAATATTGGACACCCATTCAGTCAAGAGAACCAGGTAGATGAAACCAACATTTAGTGTCTTCTCTACTTTTCCCTTAATATTGGGGGCCTTCCTAGGATTAACAACTCTAAGACATTGCCGAATAGGTTTAGCATCCAAATATGTTTTAATCTCATGCTTTTCAATGATGGGGTCGATCCTTGGCATCTCTTCATATGACCAAGTGAACACATCTCAAAATTATTTGAAGAGATTGGTGTAGATATGAATTTCTTTAGGAAAATAATCCACACTGATATATACGTTCTCAATTTTACCAGGGATACGAGAGATATCAATCACGTTGGTAGGAGAAATATTCTCCATGTTTCCTTTTGAATAAATACCATGTGTATATTATGGATACATGACATGACTGACCATCTAACTCAAAGTAGATCTAAAGTCATCATGTTCAATCTTAAAAAGATCCAAGAGAAAATAGGATCGATGATGCATATTGTCCCAAGGCCTATCAGGACCAGACATGGCCTCTAAGATGGCTTCATCCAAAGGTAAAGTATCGTCAAGGAAATCATGTCAGAACGATGATTGGGTGGCCCATATGGGATCTAAAATATGATCCACCTCATATGTCTACAAGGAGGAAGGATCCAGGTCAGGAATAGCATCTAGAATAACCTGATACGTAATTTTTTTTGTTGACAGTGGCATTTCCATCCCAATGTGCGAATGACCTTCATACGGCATAGTCGGGGAAGGTAGTGTCCAAGGGTCATTGAAATAAGAAGTATGGACATGAACGAACCTAACCATCAAAGAGGAATACATCCCGACACCAACATCCTCAGTTTCCTACTAATAATTATAAATCAAAGGGAAGAAAGATCCAATCGATGCACTAGGACTAACATGCGTAAAGAGAAACTGGTCAATTGCCACTATTTTCCCTTTGGGAGGATAACAGAAAGTGTGGAAAATAGAAGACACAACGACGATCATGGAATAACTCCAATTACAGCCTAGTAGTAAATTGTAGTCAAGATATGCATGAACCACCTTGACATTGACTTCCATGGTCTTCCCACCTAACTAGACGAAAAAGGTGGGAAGGATCCCATGGGGTCAAAATGAATGCCCATCAGATGTGGTCAACATAGTCATAGATTGAGACAGGTTAGGAGAGCCAATGGATCTCCAACAAGTTAGGGACATCACGCATGTTGGAACACATTCATCAATTACAATATGTTTGATGGTAATTTTTGCGTAATCCACATGGATTTGAAATTACACGTGGCAAGGTAAGCAAGGTTTAACATATGTGACATCAAACTTGATAACCCTTTAACCACATGGGTTTATAGCTCCTAACGTAGATAACAAGGAATTCCTCTGTGAAGGACACATATGGAGAACCTCCAAAGGCGACATCGCATAGGGGGTTTGGCCCAAATCTTCGACAATCGAAGAGTTTTGGGCGACTCTAGCATTGGGATTGTGGGTAGAGTGCTTTAGTACTCCTTTCAAAATATGAGGCACAAGTTTCGGCTGATCGATATGAAAGTGTTTTTTCGGAGGAGGAGACTCTCGGCCTATAACACTCTGTGAAGAATCGTAATCATGAGATCGAGTTGTTACATCAATCTGAGACTTGACCATAATGACTCATATATGGCCACCTTCATGTGTCGAGGGGTTTTGAATCCCACTCAACACATTTATGGTGGTGGAGGTCCTCGAGGCCATATGTTGATTATGTGGAAACAGGTTTTTCATCACATCGAGCGGTTGCGATAAGAGGTTCAAGGCTTCCTTGATTTTGGGTTATAAATGGGTAAGGTGATCATCTTTACAAATTTTAAAGGGAAACTTCACCTTTCAATTCTCTTTCTTTCACTCACCAACATTATTATTCGATCTATCATTATTAGTGTCATTGTTGGCCTTATTATTATTTTTCCCACCCTTACGATTATTACCTCATCCTTTATTATTAGTCCCTCTTGGTTGTTGGTTACCATTCGGGTTAGAAAATGACTGTATAGATTGCACATTCGTCAACTCAATGGTGGTGGAGGAAAAATCCTAAGATTTTCCTACTACAGGATGGATTAGAGACAAATAATTCAACTGGTTCGTCACCAAGTCTGTAGTCTTAGCATTTTCGGAGCCTATGATGCCATCGACATGAGGCCCAGGATTTTGTTTAGGATCATATCTTTACCGCGGTGCATCAGGGAGAATTTCATAAAGCCTCCCAGAATGAGCATATATGAGGACCAATCACTGGTCTTTAAAGATGGCTTCTTCCTCAGATGTTACTCTAGATGTAGATACATCCTTTGAAATATAAGGAAACAAAGACTTAAGGAACCATTCCAATAGAATTTCTAGAGGAATGTAGGCTTTAATTAACCTCTTCTATCTACGCCACTCTTGGATATGATCGAAGATATGCATGGATTTATCTTCGTTAAAGGTTGGAAAAAGTTCCATACTGTCATCATAATGAACCGATAATTGGAAGTAATTTAGAAAAACCAATACCATATGATTGAGAGTTCCATTTCTTCCCCCCAGTATCTCAATGTACCATTTTGTAGCGACCCCTATGAGGATGCGTTGAAATAACCTCAAACAAATAGAATCGTCATTTAGGGATTTATATGATCACCATAGATGAAAAAGAGTCACGTGATGACCCGGATCCTCACCATTATTTCCCTAGAATTTTGGAATTTTCAAAGGAAGCTTAGTGGGGATGGGGGGGAAATATGGATAGTGAGGCATAGGGTCATTCATTAATTTTGAAAAATCTCGCAGATTAAACATGGATAGAAAAGGGAGACGAGGTTCTGGTGTCTGAGACCATGTTCTCAAGAAATATTGGGGCTAATGGATTGCATACCATCTAGGGTTATTGTATATACCATGGCCCTATCTTGTAGGATAGTATCCTCGTCCAAACCAATTCATGAAAGTTTTTAAGGTAACCATGCCCATGAAAGTAGCATGATAACGATTATATAAATTCTCCCCAGACGAAGGAATTTGGTGCTGGCAGTTTCCCATACTATGAAACTGACTTCCTTTGGATGGAACACCAGAGGACAGAGGGGGATTATCCATAATTAACAAATTCATCAAAATCAACAAGGAGGGAGAGGGAATGAAGGATGAAATATAGGAAGTAAAGTGTCCACCAATTTTAGCACTCTATCTTGGAGCATTGAAGCTAGGATTAGGCCCGGAGGAAGGAGTATTCCAACCTCCAACTGTAGGATTTGTTTAGGGAATATGGCCTCCAAAAAATGAGAAAGGAACATATGGAGGCATTGTTCCCTCAAACCCAAAACTAGGATTCACATTAGCTTTTGAAATGGAGGATGAGAATTGATACATCATGTGAGGAATACCAAATGAAAATGGATTAGAGGCCAAAGGTATTGACTGAGAATCATGACTCGACATATCGAAAATATATCTCAAAGGGTTTGTTCCCGTGGGTCGAGTGGAACTCATGGGTTGGGTAGCACTAAATGAGGGAACCTCTCGAACCCACACCATCGAGGATTAAGGAGTCGAGGGGATCCCACTAATCACGAAAGATAAGGGAGTCGAAGGACTCCCCGAGATGTTCATTTCATACTTATTACTCATAGTTGCATGATCACAAGTCTGGGAGGTGGAGATATATATACCATGTTTATTAACTCTACACCTTTTAGAACGAAGCTTTGGTAAAGGATTAAGATGTGGTGGTAACTTCAAAAGATGAAGATATTGACGAGGAGGCTATTCTTTCTCCATGATGACTCAAAACTCGAGATATAAAATAAAATCCTAAGGCCAACTAATAATCAGAGAGCACACCAAAATAAAGAAGAAAGGCCAATGCACACAAACATGATATAGTGGTTGAACGGTGAATCTCAAACTAGATTAGGTATTCCTCGCCCAAGAGGGGCCTGCGAGTCCCTTTAATAGATTGGAGGTATCATAATCAGTTATAAGGGCCCTCATGGGATTAAAAACGCAGTCAGTCAGATCCCCTCAGAGAGGTAATCCTCCATAAAGGTTGTGTTCTTTCCGATCCTTATCTGACTCAGGGTACCTACATAATAAGTCATGCAAGTAACCTATGTGGCTACTTATGTCAAGCAACTAGAGTCACCACGATATAACGATTGCAAAAACCAGCAGTCGCAAGTCCGGTCCACCATATGGGAAGGGTAGAAAAGACAAAAATCTCTAAAGCACCACCTCTCAAGGAGGTAAAGGTACTAGAAAGACCCCCATATACGAATAGAACCCCATAAATATATCTAATGCTAGGAAATTATTAGAGGGATCTCTCTACAATCAACTTCGCGTGACCTTGTTCTTAACTCCGGTGTGAGTGGATTCTTCTGGCGTCATCGATTACACAATGGGTTTCACCACTCCCTGTTCCGACACATATGATTAGTTTAATATCCTTGGAGAAGTTTACTCACAAAATCATATTCCAAGGCCCTAAGTCCTATACTTGTTTGTGTACCCTTAAAAATAAAATTGTTTCTAGTCAATTTTAATTAATCAACGTTAATTTAATGGCTTCTGCTTACTCAAGAGGTGCGCTCGTGAAACTGATGGCATTATGACTCATCATATAAAAAGAATAAAATATAAAAATATTGTTAAGTATTGGTATTGAATTTCAAAGAGATGGTATGCCTCTAAATGCAATTTTTCTAATGCAATCTATACCATTTCAATGAAGTGCAATATTTCCAAATGCATCAAAATCAATGCAAACTAATAAAAAGTGCAAATTCCATAAGCACAATGCAAGAAATAAAATATTTTTGTATTTTTGATATAATGAAAAGAAAATGCAAGGGCTGAATAACAACCTCACAGGGAGGCCCTACTACAAGAAAAAAGAGAAAATCCAAGTAGGATACCAAGAACAAAATAATCAGACCAGTATGCAAAGACAACCAATGAAAAATATGACAAGAAATAAATCTGCCCAAAAATTCAACAACAAAAAGGCTTCCTATCACTTTGTAGGCACTTAACAGTCATAATATGGATCCAAGAAGACTTGACAATCAACAAAACTCACCCATCAAACACCAAACTCATCCAACAAGACTTAAGAGATTATGTACGTGAATGATTTTGAAACACACGCATATATATGCTCCCTAAATGGAGACAATTCACATATGTACATGTCTATTAAGGGAAAAACCATGTATGCCAAGAAAATCACTTCCAGGGAAAGGGTTAATCCAAGAAACTCAGATGTAATGAAAAAAACAAGCTGTCAAGAAACATGCAATAGGGTAACTTTGGAAAACAGAGAGAAAATCAAGGAGAAAAACACTCAAAGCCCTGAAAAAGGAGATCTCCCCAACGGAGTCACCAATTATGTTATGAGGAAAATATATCTATGGTTAGGGGTAAACGAAAATAGATGGAACGACACCCATAAATCAAATCTAATATCAAGTATGTTATATATATTAAATCCTAACAATAAAAGGCTAAAATCCTACCTCGTCCAAACGTTTGAAGAAGACCACCGTTGAGCATGTGACCCAAAGCTTTATACCTGCAACTTGTCCTCAACAACCATTATATGCAAACATATGGCGATAATATATAGTGTTAGCATATAAATTAGAATAATGAATTAACATACATGAAAAATACACCCATGGAATAATAATTCAAATATTTGTAAGATATCAGTTGGACGGGAAAAGAGTATTTATATTAAAACAATTAGCAGAAGTACATAGGTAACAAACTTCTATAATGACACATATCAGAACCGAGAAACTAAGTCCCTCTAGTTGGGCCTCCACCACTTCAATAATCCACAAAGTCAAGATCATATATAGGAGTCAATGAGGTTCTCCGTCACAAAGAAGGAAGAGCTTGGGAGTTGAACACAAGAAGTTCATACTTTCAAGGACAAAGGGATGCAGACTCAATATGAAGTGAAATTTCTCCAGAGTTTCTTTGCTCTCAAAATTGAATTGTCGAATTGTTTTCAAGCCTTGGATATGGCTCAATTTATATCCTCCAAATGGAACTGAGGGGCTGAGTCAGAGTGTTTCTAGTATATGGAAGGTCAAGGATCATGGATCTCATGACATGGCATGGAAACCCAACATAATTTTTAATTTTTTAGCACCAAATCTGATGTACACGGGTTGTAGTGAAGAAACCTTCATATATGCTTGTTGTATAACTGATAGGGCACATATATGTATACAATTATGCATTTTTGGCTCTGGAGTGAACAAAAAGGGGACTTCAAGTCTTTAGAGGTAAATGGAAGGCCATCCAAGCAAGTTGCATGGAGTGACACAAAATTTTTTGTAACAATTATAGTGCCAACACATTCCCTTACCCTTTCTTGTTATCAACATAAACCTCGATGTTATACTTGAATATTCTCCCCCTTTAGTATATCTACCTCTATCCACCAATGCTTCTGGAGTGGAGGCTTCAAGACTTGATTTTATCCACACCTCCTCAGACAATAGAGCTCAAATAATAGTGTCAAATTCAAGAGTCTCAGTTGTAATGAAGCTAATAGAAGTAACTAGATTATCCCAAGATTCAAACAATGAACATAACAATGTAATTGATTTTTCTTCATCATATGATTTAACATCCATACTATTCAACCCACATATAAGAGTATTAAACAGATTTAAATGATCTATGGTTTTCATACCTTCTCTCATTTTTAAAATGTATTGTTTTCTTTTCAAGTAAATATGATTAGTCAAGGACTTCGTCATATAAAGACTTCCCATCCTACTCCATAAGCCTACTTTTGTTTCTTCTCCAATAATGTTAAATAGGACATCATGGACAAGACATAACTGAAGTGTGTTGATAACTATCACATCCAGGTCTTCCCACTTTTCATTGGTCATAGATGCATTTTTTCTCCTCCTGCTGTCTAAATCCTTATGTATCTCGCATTTTAAGTTTCCACAGTTCAAAATTACTTTTACCATTAAATTTTTCAATCTCGAATTTAGAACTTGTCATATTTTCCATTAATTATTTACACATAGGCTCCCTCTTCAAATATCAATTTGAATTTTTATTTTTATTTACTAAAAAAAGGTCAATTTGGTTTTACATAAAATTTTAAAGTCTCCACCCACAAAAAAAAATATATGCTTCAGCTACAAAAACTTCAAACTTCCTGACCTCCACAAAACTTGATATTTCTTTTAAATAATATTTTGAACATATATTTAAAAATATATAAATATCTCTCCAAAAAATAAATTTCACACCACCCTCTAAAAATATATATTTCTTATATTTCTTCCTAATAAGAATGGGCGGGAAAACAAATTATTTTAAAAAAATTTGTTTAAAAAGAAAAAGAGTGCACCTTCATGGATTTAAAGAAGCAATTGGATGTGTTTTCACTTAGTCTTGGATGGCTTCACCGACATAAATCCCTCCTTCACAAAACCCTACTATTTCCTCTACAAGTAGTTGGACTAGCTCTTTCTATGTGCAACTCGGAATAGGTGATGAATGAAATGACCTATGCACACTTTCCTCTACAATTGGTGATTCCCAAGACCCTCTCTCTGAAATTAAATATGATGGCTTCATGAATCCTTATTTTTTCTCCACAGAAGTCAACCAGAAATATGGCAATATAGACAAAAAAATCACATAGATTAACACACAAGATTTATGTGGTAAAACAATGATGGTGTGTCAAGGAAACCTCCACTGGGAAAGGTATCAATTGTCTTATTATTCAATATAGGATTATACCATTACACAATTCCTCTTGGATCTTCATGGATATATAAAACGTAGGTTATCTCAGTTCAAGAACTTATTTTGTTTACACTGATTTACAAACTGCCTCTTTATATGAACTACCAAACATTTATCATATGTAAACTTGTATTATTACCATGACTAATTGTTGTCATAACTCCAAGAAAGCTAACTCCTAGTTATGTGTATAGGCATCCCTATTTAAACATGGGGTTCTAGAATATTAGTGTTTTAATTAATAAATAATAAGTGGATGGTGTAGATTTAATAAGTCCCCCATTTAAAAATGGGGTTCCAAAATATTAGTGTTTTAATTAATAAATAATAAATGGATGGTCTAGATTTAATAATTCATGAATATTTTTGATGATCGACATAAAAGGAGGGATAAAATTACACTAAAACCTTAATATTGAGTTGCAAATTACATTTATTATTTTTTACAAAATGATTTTAAATCATTTTTACGAAGTGCCGTGTCCTATAGTAATCATGGACACATGGAATCATCACATAAAAATCTAAACGATCCATAATAATGGTTCAAGAAATGATCATATAACAACCTGACACCCTTCTCTCGAAACAATTTCTCTAATCCCGGTGCAACATCACCACAATAGAGGGGAAACCCCAGCTGGAGAATCCAAGACATTCTCTATTTCTAAATCCAAGATCAATTTTAGTAAGCTCCAGTGGATTTAGGCTATGCATGTAGAGAAGGGGACTCATATTGCTTGTAGATTCACCTTGGCATGCCTTGCTACAATCCTAACACTCCAGAATACCATGCTTCATATGCTCTCAACAATTATTATCAAATGAACACCGCAAGACTTGAAACTGCATCTTCCTGGGTGTTTCTTATGTCGTTATCCAGTCTCCACATAAGTCTATTATCAAATGTTCTTTCAAGACTAGTTTAATTTTCTCTACATATACTCTATAATTATTTAATGTTTCGTGAGGATTAATTTTATAATTCAATTTTATAATTCTTCTGCAGGGTATGGTGGTTATATTCGAGATTAAAATCAAACATGAAATCACCGTGGCACCTTTGAGAAAGTATATTGAGGGATGGTTGAAAAATGCATTAATTGAAATTACTAAACCATAAAACCAAGAAACAGTTAGAGAAGTTATGCCACCTCAAACACAATAGATGTCTATAAAGGAGACAACTGCAAGCAAGTGAAATATATGATATTTCTCCATCACAGTGAGTCGAACATAAACTCTACTCTTCAACTTTCATTTTTTCCATTTTCTCTACAATCATTTATCACCTTGGCTTTGTAATCTGTGGATTTTAGGTTTATTCTTGGTTGGAGCCTTCTCTTATCTTCTAGGTATTTTCATTTTATGGTAAGTGGGACCCAATCCCCAACGTCTTTGAAGGGAGAACAAATTTTACTTTCTTTAAAGACATTTACTTTGTATTTAAAGACTCATTAATATTTTTGAGACTCTAAGAGAGCTACTTGGGATGTTACATTGATGTATTTTAAAATACTTTGACCATAATCTTGTTTACCAAATGTTTTATCTATCATAATCTTTTTGGTACTTTATTGAAATATAATTTAAATCTCTCTTTTATTTGCAATCCATTTATTGTTATCTTTATTTCTGGTATGTTAAATGTTGTGATGAATGTTGTGATGGATATATCCTTCCTTTATATTATTTATGCATATTATCTATTCATATTGTAGATATTGTATCTATGAGGTTTTTTTTAACACCTCGTCCCAAATCTCCGATGTTGTTTTCCTTGAATGTGAATGCAAATATTAATTTTGGTCCTTCTCATACCTTGTTTTGTTTCATTTTATTTGCTTGGAATCATAAGAACAAGAGGAGTACCACCTCTCTAAAAATGAAGGGGGATTCATATCCTCGTGAGGTTGACCTTAAGACCATAAAACTGTCTTTTGTATCAACACCTATCAACACATATTTTGAATAATCATTATGGGTTATTCAAAATGGGCCTAATGGCTCATGCATGTATGTTTGGTGATATTTTAATGTGATTTATTCCATGTTGGGAACATCTCTCAAATAGGTTGGATAGGTGACATGGAAGGGGCATGATGGCCTAAGTGTGTAAATGATTCAAGGGTGTTTGATGGCTTGTTGGACACATATTTTAAAATCCCTCAAAGGGTTATACAAAATCGGTTCAATGGCCTATGTGGGTATGTATTATTTTGAAGGATAGATGAAGGTGATCTTTATTTTAGGCCCATAGCATATTGATATGAGTGGCCTTATTTTGAAGGATAGATCAAGGTGATATTTAGATTAGGCCCATTGCATATTTAGATGAGTGGCTTGATGAGTACGCATGGTATTCAAATGAGCCAAGGTAATATCTTTCAAAGGGTAACCTAATACTAGATCATTCGAATTGGTGTAATAAGAATTAAAAATGGGATTAGTTTGAATACAAATAAATTAAGAAAACCTTGAAGGGAAAAGATCAGTGGAAAGGACCAAGAAAAAGTGCCCCTCTCCCTTAGCAAGGGAAATCAGGGTGGGAAGATTACATAGTTGCATGTAGGATCATAATAGAGATTTAGTGATATAGGAGGATCTAAGGAATGCTCACAAAGGTCTAGTAGGATCCATAATTCTCACATCGGTCTCAAGGGGTCCAGAAAAGCTCAAAAATCAACCATCTCAAAAGTTCATGAAAATGGAAATATTGCTTAGAGCTCATCGCTATATTTCCAATGGAACATCAAACAAAGCTTGTATTAAAAATTTATAGGAAATCAAAGTTTGGTCAAACCAGGAAAAATGTGGGTGCCACGTGGCACCACTAGATGGTGAGACATGGCATGGGAACGTCAGCAGTGACAAATGGTACAACATGTGGCGTGGCATATTAGTCGGCAATTCCATACTCTAAGTGGTCTAATGGTGTGTTGACACACACCATTAGGTATCCAATGAGAATATGCCATGTGGAAACTTCCCATTGGCCTATATGGTTAATGTATTGTAAAGTTTTGGAGTCCATAAGGTTCGACCCCATGACCTCCAAATCCACCAAGGGTATTAATAAAGCCACATTACCAACATACCACATGTTATGACTTGATATATATATGGCTTATTATATATTTAAATTTATATTATATGTCAAAATGGGTGGCCAAAGTTTTGAGGTCCTAAGACCTTGACATTTGGCCCTTGTTCGTGTTATACCACCATATAACCATACCATGGTGCGAAGGAGGACCTTAACATATAGTTCGGTGGGAGTTGTTAAACCATATTATATATATATATATATATATATATATATATATATATATATATA
>ML787558.1:96341-107346 GCA_009831015.1 Picea engelmannii
ATGGGGGTTTGTTAACTACATACTATATATAGAATATAGAATATATCCATGTAAACGACTATATCCATATCCACGAAATTCGTGGGGGTTATAAATATAAAATGGTTATATAGTATGGTTGGTGGGGCTCGAACCCCCGACCTACTATATATAATATATAGTTTTAACCAACTCCCCTGTAGTTAGGATTCAGTTAAAAAACCTAAGAAAATGTATTTAATGTATGCCAATAATTTCATATTTTGGTTAGAAGGGGTGTTGTATTTAATGCTGCGAACCCAAAGGATTTGTACACACATTCTAAGGTAGCTAAACACAATTTAATGTGGTTTTTTCTCTTGTAATACGTGTCTAGGATACAAGGAATTGAGGTAACACCATAAATCTTGTTGGGGGTCATCTTGATAGAATTTCAAGTATTTTATATCAATTTTGCATGAGTTTTTTCTAGGAACTCAATGGTGGACCTTGTTACTACATTTGATCAGCCGATTTTCAGAACATATTTAAATTTGTGGTTTTTAAGCCTATATTGTATTGTGATTTTGAATTTTGAGATGATGAAGAACAATCATGCTATTTAAAGGGACTTTGAAGATGCATTGATATATTCCATTTACATATGTAATTTGATTTCTTTTAGTTTTTGTTCTATCATCTCATTTACAGCTCAAGTTATTCACCATTTTATGGGTTTATGGATATGTAAGACATTCACATGATATTTTGCAAATATCCAAGCGATGTTCATTTATATTCTCGAATATAGTTGGATTTTTAGTATCTTCATATGAACTAATTGACATCTAAGGATTTTTGGGCTGAATTGGTATCAAAGTTTTATTGATATTTTCAATCAAGCTGGTATCATAACTCATTTGGTATATTTCAAATATACCAAATGAGTTATGATACCAACTTGATTGAAAATATCAATAAAACTTTGATACCCAATACCAAAATAGCATAAAAAACCTCAGAACAAGTACTCAACGCTTAGACAAGGAGAGAATTTCAGATAATAAACCTCTTCGAGGGGGAAACCTTGTTATACACCACACAAATTTACAAACACAAGATGATTCCAAATGAAAAGGTATCCTTGGTATATATAGGAGACTAGGAGGTACAATTACAACTAGTAGACCTAAGACAACATAAATAAAATAACAACACTAATGTAATATGCCCCAATTAAGGAGTAATGTGCCACTATTTAGGGATTAACATGTCCCTCCCATTTAGACAAGTGTTATCCACAAAGATTGAGTAATTATGGATGATTTTGTATAAACGAATCATCTTCCCAAGTGGAATCTTCATCACATAGTTTCCTCCACTTAATGGGATACTCTGAAATATATCTATTCCTCAGCTGGTGAATTTTTGTGTCAATGATAGCTTTAGGCTCCAATATTATTTTTCCTTCCTCGTCAAGTTATGGAAATATAATTTGAACTGGGATCTTGTCACCTATAACATTCTTTAAGCATGAAACATGGAAAACTGGGTGTACTCGTGAAGATGCAGGCAACTCCAATTTGTATGCCATAGTACCAATCTTTTGCAACACATTATAATGGCCATAGTACTTTGGTGATAATTTATTATCCTTCTTACCTTGCTTGAGAGACATCTGTTTGTATGGTTGTAATATTAAAAATACCCAATCCCCTACTTCAAAAATTCTTTCAGTACAATGATGATCTACTTGTTGTTTCATGTGATTCCGTGCCATGGTCAGGTTGTCCTTTAAGAGTTGGAGAACTTGTAGTTGATGCTTGATGTGATATTCCACTGCTAGAACCTTAGAGTTTTCTTTTAGAGAAGAAGTGATGGAAGGTGGGTGATATCCATAGAGTGCCATAAATGGTGTCATTTTTTTTGCAGTATGAAAGGAAGTTCTATACCACCATTCTTCCAAGGTTAACCACTTGAACCATTGTGTTTGTTTATCGGAGACAAAGAAACAAAGGTATCCTTCCAGACATTTGTTCACTATCTCGGTTTTTCCATTATATTGAGGATGATGATATGATCTATGAGCCAGTTGATTACCCAAACAAAAAAACAATTATGTCCAAAAATATCCAGTGAAAATGGGATCTCTGTCACATACAATAATCTCCAGGCTTCCATGTATCTTTTGAACTATCTCCATGAATGTGGTGGAAATTGTACTGGATTTGAAAGGATGAGAGAGTGCACAAAAGTGTGCGTACTTGGTCAATATATCAACAATCACCATGATGACACTCTTTCCTTTACACTTCGATAAACCTATGATGAAATCCATGGAAACCTCCTCCCGACGCTGAATTGGGATGGATAATGGTTTTAAAAGACTTGGGGTCTTAATTGTTTCCACCTTATTTTGTTGGAAAACCAAAAATTCTGCCAAAAACCTTTGAACATCAGTTTTAAGGCCATCCTAGAAAAAATTCTTCTTCACTCGGTGGTAGGTTTTCGAAAATCCTAAGTGCCCTCCTACCAGAGAGGTGTGGAATTCTAGGAGTACCTTTTGTTTGAGTTAGGAGTTCTTACATAAATATAAGCAATCATTGTACCGTAGTGAATAATGTTTCCATGAAAATGTATCTAATGCACGGGAATCCTGTGACAACCTTAGAATGAGAGTCCACACATTTTCGTCATTCTTCCATTCATCCCTCGCTTTTATTATCCAATCGAGTTGGATGATCGAGATAACATAGAGAAAGGCCTCAACATCTTCATCCTTTCTTGAGAGTGCATCAACCACAACATTTTGCTTCCCATTTTTTTAGATGATTTAAAAATCATAACCCAACATATTGATCACCCATTTTTGTTGTTCTTCTAAAGATATTCTTTGTTCCAAGAAGTATTTAAGACTATCATGATCTGTTTTGACCTTGAAGTGCCTACCTATTAGGTAAGGGCACCATTTCTTCAATGCATATAGTATTGCCATCATTTCCTTCTCATAAATGGGTTTGTGTAAGTCCTTTCCCTAGAGGGGATGAATTTCAAAAGTAAGGGTCCTTCCTTCTTCCATTAGAATAGCACCAATTCCATTTTTTGAGGCATCACATTTCACAATAAAGGTTTTTGTGAAGTCTGGTGTTGTCAAGACATGAACTTTTCACATCGCCTCTTTAAGTTGTTCAAAATCTTGATTTTCCTGTGTAATCCATGAAAATTCATCCTTATTAGTTAATGTTGTTAAAGGTGTTGTTATTCTTCCATAGTTTCGAACAAACTTGTGGTAGTTGTTGTTCTTGAGTCTGTACTTAAGGCTTTAAAGTACAGTGTCAAGGCATCCAAAAGTATGATAAAGATTGATAAAGGATTTCACTGACCTTTGGTATAGGAAACTAATGAAGGTTTCTACGTTCTCGCTGTCTAGCTTCCAACTGCTCTTGAGCAGTTATATCACGCTCAATAGCTGCCCAAGAAAGTTCTAATTCCTCCCTGGTGTTAGCAGTTCTAAGGATTGTGTCGAAAAGATTTAAAGCGATATGATTTTGATTAGAAAGTCTGGGTTGAATATTAGTTTGGGTTGCTATAGGGATGGTCATTTAGGAATAGTTTCAGTATGGAAATGATTTTGTAAGAGAAAGTTTATTTGCTGTTTCAATTCGGACGAAATAAAGAGAAACTTTTGCATGAAAAAACGAAATAAGCATGCAAATCGAAGGCCCTTTCCTGTAACTGTATTATTTTGGGTAAAAATAACATGAGATGAGAGAACACATTTATATATAGATAACGCGAAGTTCCTGACAGTGGAAAACTCTCGTAAACATAGACGAAGAAACTGACATAAGCATAGTTGACAAAATGTAAATAAACATGAAATTCTGTAAATGTAAATTGGTCTTACGCCGGCTAATAGCTGGTGCAGAGGAAAGTCAAGAAACAATTACAGAAAATATGAAATCACTTCACTATAGTAGTGGTTGTACTAAATTATAGTGAGGCATGTCAATTATGTAGAGCAAAATGAAAAGAAACAATTAACACAACGAAACAAACTTGTAACACAGTCGTGACAGGATTGGGAATCTTCAAATCTCCTTGTATTAACTTCCTTCATACAAAAACTCTCTTCCAATTGATACCAAAAAGTCCTAGCCCTGTATGCTTCTTTTTGTGATCTATTTATACAAGATTGGCCTCTCGGTTCGAAAGAGAAAAATTACTCCATCTGTCCGAATCCATTTTTCAAAAAGGTGCCAGGTGCTTGTTTTTGCTTAGATTTAATACATATGATACATTTGTCCCAAAAATGAAATACAAGCTGTGAAGGTTTTGCATTGACAGCTGGGGGGAACGAGATAACTCCATTTCACCTATTCTATCTTCAATAAGTGCTAGGTGCCTGTCCTCGCATGGATTCAGTGTACATGATACACTTGTCCACAAACTGGGTCACAAGCTATGAAGGCTCGGCCTGACAACGGGCTTCAGAAAGATAACACTCTCGGGCCAACTGTGGAAGCTTATCATTTATTTGTATATCAACGAGTTCAAGGGCGCCAAGTTGTGCACTAGGCTGAATCAAATGTTTGTAGATTTGAGCTGGGTCTACCTTGTCCATCTTGGAGATTTCCGCTCAACTTCTCTCATTCTTTTCTTTTATGTCGAGAGAAATCCGATCTATATTTATCTGCCTTAGCGCCTCTGTGTCAGCTCCAATTTCTATCCCCAACTGCTTACCATTTATGTTATTGATGGCCTCTTCTAACAAATTTGCCACTTTTTGAGCCTGCTCTTTGCTTAAAGTAATATCCTGTTCCCAATTCTTTAACAAGATATTACCCCTCGTTTGTTCGGCAATGGTAAGCCCGGGAGGCCCTGAAAACCTGTTGTTGGTCGCTATCTCTGCCTCTTGGAAAACGACCCGAGCAGCTTCTGCGTTCCTTTCTTTGTTAATCAGATTCTCAGAGATTCGTTGTATTAACAAGCAGTCTTCTCGAATCTCTCCTACTTTGTTTAGCAGGCTCTGTTGAGCAGAGGAGATCCTGCTCCGAATATCAGTTGCTCGAGATTTAACGATCTCGATGTCAACTGCCTTGCTTTCCGCGACCTCCAACTGAGTCTACAGCTGTGTAATCGTATCCCTCTGCTGGCCTGATTGTACCCGACCATATCGGATTGTAGAATTTGCTTGTTCCAGTTTGGTCTTGAGGACTTCAATTTATTTCTTGTCGGCCAATTGGGCCAACTCGATTTCTCTGCTTTCTTGACTCTTAGCGCTTTCTGCTGCTGAAACCACCCTGGCCTCAAGAGTCTTGATCAAGCGATTTTTTGCTTTGAGCTGCTTCTTTATCATTTCGACCGAGAATTGATTTGTCGTCGCATACGCTACCAGCGTTCCTGTGATTTCCGTGGCAAATTCATCTTTCTTTTTATTCATCCCATCGGTCATTACTTTGAATTTTTTAACAGTGGACCCTCCCTCTTGATAAAATTCTCGCTTTACCACAGCTTTCCTGTTTTTGTCAAAGAATAATTCATTAGGAGGGAGTTCCTCTTCCCTTATAGGTCTCAGATCTTCGCCGAAAATCCATTCTTCCTGTATGTTCCCTTGCGCTGACTGCAAGGGTGTGACAGAGGTGATGGGTTTCCTGATCTGCTTCGCAGCCTTCCCTGGTGTGCTGAGTGGATCTTGCTCTTTCGGGGGATCATGAGTCTTCGTTCCCTCTTCCGGATTCTGAGTTTCGGGTGGGTCTGTGTCTTTTATTTCCACCTTCGGATTATGATTCCTAGGAGGTTTAGTAGTCTCAATTTATGTTTTGGGATTATCCTCCTGCTCAGTATTCTTCTCCTTGTCTAGATTCTTCCCCTGCTCCGGACTCTTCTCCTTGTCAGGATTCTTCTTCTTTTCGGGATTTTTCTCCTGCTCAGGACTCTTTTCCTTCTCCTCTTCCTGGCATTTTTTGGGATTAGAGGTTTGCCCCTCGGAACTTTCGATCCCTTTTTATTTATCCTTGGAAAGTCCCCAACCTCCTAGCACCACAGGGAGACATCGTTTCCTATGCTCCTGAAATTTTAAAAATGAGGCCCTGTCTTCGGGTGCTAGGGACTTGATTCGAAATTGCACCTCCGAATAGGACCTCGCCCCTCGGAAAACATCATCCGAGGGTGAACATTCATGCTCGAACCTCTTTAATCCACAATTTCCCAAATGAGTGCTCACAATTCCCTGAGGATCATGCTTCTTGTACTCGATAGAGACTAAGCTCAAGTTTTCTATGGCTACAGCTTCAGCCTTAGCATGTCCAAAATCTAATAAGGAATAGGAATTTAGCCCAAAAGGGAAAAATGGCCATACCTTCTTTGATGACGCTTTGAGCTCTTTGCTCACTCCGCCGATTACTGTTTGTCGAGCAATCTCGCGACAAGCTAGCTTGTCGGGGATGAATAGTGGTAGCGCCAGAGGAGGAACAGCGGCTCCAAATACTCTCAAATAGGAGAATTCCTCTTCCACGTACCAGTCAGCGATACAGCTCAGATTCTCAGCAATGCCATCTGAGATGCGGTGTGGCCAAAGACCAAAAATGGCGATGTGCAGGGGCACCATCGCCCAGTTAAAAATCTCATAAATAAAATTGTCCGCGTTATTTTCCCACAGTTTATCGTGGTACTCATGAACAGTCTTCTCTTGGGTCGGACTCCAAGCCCAATTCATCAAAGGAAAAGGCGTCATGGAGCATATCGCATCCATGATATACGCAGACATAAAGAATCCGGATGGTTTCCCGGCTGCCTTCTGCTCTCGATACTCGGTGACCCTGTTGAACAAATTATCGGAGAGCATTTTTGCCCAATTGAATGAGGAACCTTCTGCTACCCCAAAGATGAGAGGTACCCACTGGACGTAAAAATGCGCGGTATCCTATGAGCTGAAAAGTCGGCAAGTCATCATCACCACATACATATAGTTTGGCTCCAATGAAGAAATCAAATACACACCATTGTCGTTCACTCTGAATGTCGAGGAACGAGACACCCAATCCTTTATCAAGTCTGGCATGGTTTTGTCAAATTCTTCGCACTCCTTCTTTTTGAAGTCTGCCATGAATTCTTTGCCATATGTGTGCTCAGAGGTTGGTGGGAGCTTATACATAGACTAGATATGCTTGGGCCTAAAATTGCCAATCATGGCTTGTCGGTCATTTAAGATAGCTCTGGAAGACAGGTCGACGTGATCCAATGCCCATCGGATCATGTCGTAGTATGGGAGAAACCGAGGTATGGTCGCAACCAGGTGCATCCCTGACTAAACAATGGTCTTGTACTTAGTGTTCAGGTCATCCTTCACAATATCATAGTTATAGTCATCAGAGTCTGAACAGTTTACCAGCTCTGATTGTAGAATGTTTGAAATAGACGACCAGGTGGATACTGAGCCACTCGTCCGGGGTGAAGTATCTGAGACGTTGTCTGGACCCTGTGCCGCAACCTCGACGTTTGCTTTTGCTGCTCTCCTTGGTGCCATAGCTGAGGCTTGCTGTTTTGCTCTTCTGCAGTAAACCTGTGTATACATGCGGAAATGAGTATCCTCGGGGAAAGGCGAGCTCTATGCGTTAATAAGAAATGTTTAAAAAATAAAACGAAATCTCGTATATATTTGAAAATCATGTACCTTTGACATAATTCTGTCAAATCGCGAATAAAACCAAATTTATTGAAAAAATCCGATCTTATTTTCTTCGTGGATTTACCCTAATTTCTCATTAATGTCATGAATATTGGGCGGCTTGACAGGGACTCGGGTTATGGAGAGTAAATAAATAAATACCTCGTGAAGCATGCCAACCTTGAAGCGTGGGATGTATTCTGTTTAATTTCAAAGTATTACAAATCTTAACGACTTAAAAAAATTCCTTGCCTTTCGTTGCATCACGAACTTCATTTTCGCGTTTTGACCCTTTAACTCGCGATACCGCGAGGGCTGATTTTAATGTAATCAATGGTAATCGCGATTGGCGGATCCTTAATGATATGATTATCTTAATCGCCATATCGTGACTCGGGAATTCGAAGACAAATTTTTAGGAGAATGATATGCCGAGTCGCGATATCGCGATGCGGCGATAATTAGGCTCAAATTAAGAGAAGGAAATCTTAGATTAGGTGACTAATTAATCTTGATATAATTATGTCGCAACTTCGTGAATCGGAGTTTTGGATATCTTAACTCTATGAAAGAAAATGCCTAGCGGCGATGTGCCGAGAACCAAGTTTAACCATGGTTAGTTTTTTACCTTTAGTTATCAACCAAGGTTTTCACAAAAGCTATCGCGTTCTCGGCTATCGGGGCTGTAAGAACAAAAACTTGTCCTCGACGAATACCGAGGTGCGAAATACTGACGATGCCTAATCAAGGGTTAAAGGTTTTACCACAGTCAATGCCTTAGGTGGAAAATTTGAAAAACGATTTCGCAGTTTTGTTACTCGGGACTTGAGAATTCAAAAATCAAAGCGTCTGACTTGCGATATCCAAAAATAAAACAAAAAGGCAAACATATTAGCGAAAAATGAATCTTTTCTTTTGAAAATGAAAAAGCATTGCCATTCAGACGACAAGATTTCAGAGTCTTATGAATTTGGAAGGAAAAGAAAAACAACTTTAGATCTCAAGTATCAAATGTAGAAAATTGTGCGAGGTAAAAAGAACAAGGGCGGATCCAACAGTAGTAACTTGTTAAACCCAAAAATACTGTAAGATTCTTCAATGTTTTGGGAATCGTCCAGTCCATCATGGCCTTAACATTGTTATGGTCTACCTTGACACCTTCATGAGATACAATATGACCCAAATACTCTACCTCTTTCACCCCAAAGAAACATTTGGATGATTTGGAATATAATTGTTTTTCTTTTAGTAGTTGTAGCACCTTGTCAACATGTCGAACATGATCCTCCCAAGACTTGCTATAGATTAGTATATCATCAAAAAATACTAACAAATTTTTTTAAAGGAAGGGATTGAAAATGGAATTCATCAACCCTTGGAGTGAGGAAGGTGCATTCGTAAGGCTAAAAGGCATGACCAAAAATTCATAAGGCATCCATGAGTTTGGAATGTTGTTTTTTGGATATATGCTTCCTTGATTCTAATCTGATGATACCTTGAATGGAGATCCAACTTTTTGAAATAGATTGCTCCACGTAGTTCATCTAACAATTCATCAATGATGGGAATGGGAAACTTATCTTTAATAGTGATCTTGTTGAGTTCGTTATAATCTGGACACATACACCATGAGCCATGTTTCTTGAGTACCATTACCATCGTTGTAGAGTAAGAACTTTGGCTAGGTCTAATAATTCCAACCTCTAACATGTGTTCAAGCATACACTCAACTTCACTCTTATGGGAATAAGGGTATCTGTAAGGCTTGATGTTAGGAAGAACACTCCCAGGAATTAAGTGATTATCATGATCATGATTTCCAGTGGGTGGAAGACCTCTAGGAATATCTTCAAATACTTTGGAATTATTATCAATGATCCCTTGGAGATCTAGGGGAATAGATGGCTTAGATGTTTGAGCATCTAGTGAGCATATTTTCACAATTACACCATTATGCCACATGTTCAATCATTTTTTCATTCCATTAGAGCTTATATCCTTACTAGGTTTCCATTTGATACCCCTTAATTCAATTTCCTTTCCTTCCAATGAAAATTTCATGAAATTTTCTTGAAAATTAAAAGCCATTGTTCCCAATGATTGTAACCATTGGACTCCTAGTACGACATCAACACCACCCATGGGTATAGAAATCATTGGACTATTCATTACATATTCCCCCATAGTAAGATTGATCTTATGGAATTTTCCTAACCAATTGATAGTTCCTCCATTTTCAATCATAACTTGAAACTTTGGCATTGGATATATAAAACAATTGAGAGCTTTGGCTAATTTATAGTGAATGAATATATGAGTACTACCAAAATAAATTAGGACTATTACCTTTTTCTTTTTGATATATACTTCGATATTGAGGGTTTGAGGAGTGTTAATTCCAGCCAATGCATTACATGGTATTGTGGGAGTCAACTCTTTAGAAGAAATATCTTCTACGTTTTTTTCTTGACATGGTTCTTGTTCTTGTTCTTGGTCTTATTCCACTGCACAATCTATGTATAATAATTATTCTCACCACACTTATGTCCCTTACTGTACTTGTTTTCACAATTAAAGAATAAACCTTTTTTCTTTTCTTTCCTCCAATTTTTGAGGTGTTTTAGAAGAAGGAACATTATTCTCTCGATAGATGTTAGGAGTGGTCCTTCTAGTATCCATAGCCATATTTTTACTTTCAAAATTTCTCGCCACCCTGGACGCATTCTCCAATGACTTGGGTTCGCAAAGTAAAACCTCATGTTGAATGTTATCCTTTAAAGTTCCTATGAATACATCAATCGGGTGCTCATCTAGAATATTTATTACGTTTATATTCAATCTTTGAAAGTTATCAATGCGCTCTGAAACTGAACCCTTTTGCCTGATATTTATCAATTGATTAAAGAAGTCATTTCTCCTTGTATCCTCATAGAGTGCTATCATTTCTTCTGTGAAACTTGTGCAAGTGACAAGTGATTTTCGAGAAAAAAATTATCGATACCACACAAATTGATTGGATTCTAAATATAAAGAAGCAATTTGTACCTTTCATGTGTGTGGCACATCATGTATATCAAAGAACTGCTCCATCTAAAGCATCCATGTGATTGGATCCTTTCCATCAAACTTCCTCATATCGATGTTAGGAAAGGGGTTGGTATTCAACCCAAAGTTGGGGTTTCTCCCGTCTTGATTCATCTTCCTTGTGTCCTAATCATTGTTGGACACACCTACCACACTTAGAGGGGGGGGGTGAATGAGTGTGGTGCTCTTTTTCAAAACTTCCCTCTTGCACAAAAACTCATCAATTAGCATTCAACATTTATTCAATACCCATTGTTGTCATTTATAACCAGTTAGATGTGAGCACATATCAGC
>ML787558.1:118799-142241 GCA_009831015.1 Picea engelmannii
TACTTGACATCAACCAATGACATCAATCAAACCAAACCATTTACATCAATGACATATGATCCAACAATCTCCCAAGTAATCAAACCATTGGCATCAATGACAAACCATTGGCATCAATGACAACATGATCCAACAATCATCAATTTCATGGGATACATTTTCACTTTCAGGTGACCTCTCTATTAGGAAAACTTTCAATCCTTCCATGATCTCCCTTTTTAAACCATCCATATTAGTATCCATTATTGCCTCCAACTTAGTTTCAGTTAAATCCATCATCCCTTGTAATTCATTTTTTGTTACTGTCTTCTTTTGTAATTCATCCATGTCCCTGCACATTTCTTCACCTTCATCAAGAGTCTAAGTAGGACTATTTGAAGTCTTATTTGGTGTAGAAGTTCCCTTTGTTGGTGGCATGTTGGCCAAGTATCACTTTTAAACCTTGATTTCAAGGTGGTTCTGCTAGACAATATTTCTTTTGTTGTATCTCCAAAATTTCATCCCTTCTAGGTCTGAATATTTTGTTCTGTAGTTCTCCGATATGTATTCTCTACAATTCCACAAGTCTGATCAAAATTGGATGTGCCAAGTGGAAGTTATGGTAACTTCCCCACACCTTGCTAATTTTTTCCCTTCCAGGAGAGCCTACTTGTAAAGTGTGCCAAGAGCACAATATTTGATATTGGATTCTAAAACATGCACCAGGAATACTACAGACTGTCCAATGCAACTGGTCTCACTTAATTTGGGTACTCACTAAAGAAGATATCATTGTTTTACCCGAAATACCTGTTTGAGACTAGTTAATATGACTAGTCATCTACCCTATCTTACACAGGGTATATCTACAAATGTAGGATGAGCCAAAAGATGAAATTTTTATCACAACTACCTTGATAATTTCTAGAATACCCTCGAGGTTTTAGGGTTGGAAACTTCACATAAAAAATTTATAGAGAAAATTTTGCGATGACTAAATTGAGGATGATTCCAAAATCATATCTTACAAGGTTATATTTTTGAAAGTATAAGGTCTCACGAGATGAAATTTGAACCGCACATACCTTGATCTGTCTACTAAATATCTTCAAAAGGGTTCCATTGAAAACGTCATAGAAAAAAGTTATAGTGAAAATTCCAAGGTGTCTCGGATGCAAGAGAGAAACCCCAAGACCTTAAGATCTCATACCAAATGTTAAGAACCAAATAAAAAAATAGCAAAAAAAAAACTCAGAATAAGTACTCAAGGCCTTGAAAAAGAGAAGATTTTAGATAATAAGCCTCTTTGAGGGGGCAACCTCCTTATACAAAACACAAATTTACAAATGCAAGATGATTCCAAATGAAAAGGTCTCCTTGGTATATATAGGATACTAGGAGGTACGATTAACACTAATGGACCAAAGACGACATAAATAAAATAACAATACTAATACAATATGCTAGAATTAAGGGGTAATGTGCCACTATTTAGGGATTAACATTTCATATCATTTAGGTATATTATGTGCTTGCAGGGCCCATTTTATGGGTAGATCTAGCTTTTGTGATTTTGGGTGTAGAGCATTCAAGAGCTCATTTGAGGTCTTAAGTGATTGATTTTTTGGAAAAAATTTGTGAACAATCAATTTGAGTTTATAAACAATCATTTTTTCGTCAAAACTTTGTGAAAAAAATTCACAATCTATCGAGACGCTTCAATAGATCACGTCAATAGGAATTTGTATCCATAAGTTATGCTTTGTGTAAGTTACTTGTCATCTTGACCACCATGAGATTTAGTGGGTGCCATGTCGAATCACATTATTTACACATGTGGATCTAGTCACGTATGGAATTTCATGAATATTCTAGAGGATGTAAAATCCTAACATTATTTTATTGTTGAGGCATGTAAAACCTGTAAACCTAATCTTAGATGGTGATCAATATATCTTAAATGTTGAGCTAGTAGGAAAGGAAGGGGTTTCATTCTCAACATATTGTTTATTGCTCCATAGTCGATAGTGAGATATTGAAGCATAACATAGGAAATAGAAAAACATGCATCATCCATTCAAGGCATAGTGTCGATGGAAAATTAATTGTGAGTGCACTTTCTCTTCACATGCATTTCATAATTTAGAAGAAAAAATAAAAGGATATGCCTCACTTCCTACCTAGTTTTTGGTATTAGACTTTCCTATGATACATTTTATGTTCTTTGTTTGCATGGTGTGCTATTTTCTTAATTTTTTTCATTTCAATTTTAGTTTGATTCAATATTTAATACATTAAGATAATTGTATTAAATAAGATTCTAAAACAAAACACAACACAATAAATTTCATAATAATGTAATATTGTTATTACAAAATACTCTAGTGGAATATCCACAAGAATGTAGAGATCGAAACATCATTAATGCATTGTTTTTAGAGATTTTTTTTCCTTGAAACACAAAATATTTATTTTTAATTCTCCATGGATGGATAGGTGAGAAATTTAAATAATTTAAATATTATGATTGGAAATAGAATAAGTAGCTTAATTTAAAAGGTGTAACGTTCACTTCATTGAATATTTGAGTTGTCGCAAGTGCTTAATTCATGGATGAAAATAGGAAAAATCAAAACATCATTAATGCATTGTTTTTAGAGATTTTTTTTTATTGAAACACTAAATATTTATTTTTAATTCTCCATGGATGGATAGGTGAGAAATTTAAATAATTTAAATATTATGATTGGAAATAGAATAAGTAGCGTAATTTAAAAGGTGTAACTTTCACTTCATTGAATATTTGAGTTGTCGTAAGTGCTTAATTCATGGGTGAAAATCTATGAAAAAGATTAATTAGTGTAAAGTGAATTATGTAAATAAAATAATTTCAAATATTTTTATATAAATTTTAAAGAAATTTTTTTATTGTTCTTCATCAATTTTAATTACAATATTTTTTTTATTGTTATTTTTATTAATAAAGAATGTTTTTATGATTTTTTTTCATTACATTTATATATTAAAAAATATATAAAAATATATTTATAAAACTAATAAATAATTGAAACTAAATTACTTTAAATGATTTATGAAAATAATATTATAAATATGTTTATAAATTTTAAATTAATATTTCAAAAAATGTGTAGATATAAATTAAAAAGTAATTAAAGTATTTAACTATCACATATTTAGTATTTAGATACATCTCAAATATTAGATATATCCATAAAAGTTGTAGATATAAAATAAACCAACTAGACTTTGATATCCTAAAGTCGTTTTACGATAAGGTTAATATCAAAATTGTTACAAAGACTTTAACATCCACTTCCCTTTAAAAAAAATATTTGGACGTTAAAATATTTTTGGTTCTCCCTTCAAAATCTTAAAACCGTTGTAAGGGTTGGAATTTGTTTGCTCGTTAAATATGGTTGAAATTTCTATATACTTGTGAGGTTAAACGGCCAGTTTCTTTTTGAATTTAGTTTAATTTGTTGATAAATATATTATAATGTAATTATTTTGAGATTGGTATATTGTCATTAACCAATGATAAAGGGCTTCCCTAGGATTGAGTGTGTATTTTAAAGTATGTAATAAATCCTTCAAACCAGTTATATAGTTATATAAACGAGTAGGTAAATCTTACATATGACTATAATTTTTTAATGTGTGTTGAGAAGCTAAACAATCTATCCCTTACTTTCAACATCCTAAGTATTAAGTTTTATTTTATTTTATTTCTTCGTTTATATATTATTATTTCTCCATTTTTAATGTGTGTTGAGAAGTTAAATAATCTATCCCTATATAGTCTGAGTGGGCCTAATGATTAATAACATGTGTTTCATCTTAAGAGATCACAGGTTCAAATCCAAAAGGGGGTAGGGTATGTATACTTCACTAAGAACTTGATTACTATACTAACTTCCATTCAAATTTGAAATAGTATGGAAACCAATCCACCATCTACTTATGTTTTTCCTTTGGAAGATAAGAGCATAAAGGCCAACATTAAGCTAAGTCATGATTTATGTTTTTGCTTTAGGTGCTTTGGGAGATAAGAGCATAATGGAAAACATTAAGATAAGTCATGATTTAATAGGGACATTTTATGGTTCAAATTAAATAGGTATTTTTATTTGTTTTTCTTTAGTTTCTAAAAGAAAATTTCAATTTTATATTTCAATTTGCCATGAAAATTACATTTTGTCTATTAACTAAATAATTAATGGGTATGTCATTTCTAAAACTCTAAAAAATAATCTCTAATCCTTCTCTTTACTATCTTTTTCTTTTTAACTTTATGTCACTCCCTTGAAGAAGGATCCAAATTATCTACGTGCAACTAAAAAATAGAAAGAATAAAAATGAAGACGAGAGCATTTCCTGATTAGAACTAGAGTTGTCAATTTCATGAAAGCACTTCATTACCCTAGAAGAGAGAGTAAGTATAACTTTAATCATAGTGTCATTAGTTTCTATTTTATCCTCCAAGATAAGGTAGTGTTCCCCAAGTGGCACTTCTAGACAAGTATAGACAAGTAGTATTAGCATCCTTGGAATATTGTGTTTTGGGGTTTTCTTCATCCTTTTCATCTTTTTAAATTTGCATAAATGTCCAACTTTTTTATTTAGATTTAACCACTTTTTTCCACGAGGAATGATCTCATGCATGAGGAGAATATCAAATAAATGTCTAGGAAAATGACAAATCCATGACCAACATGTTGTATTATCATAATCCAAGACTTGAATCCATATATAAATATTTTTTTGAGAATCATTTTGTCTAGAAGACCCTTACTAAGGTCAATTAGAGCACAAAGTCAAGCATGTGTGCATAGTCCGACTATAGCTCTCTTAAAATTTATTTTTATGTAACTCACTAAAGTATTCCCAATATATTACGTTAGTGAGATACACCAAAAATGTAAGGGTAAATTGGGAAGACAAACCCAAACTCACATACAAGTACTAGACATGTGTGTGTGTGTGTGTGTGTGTGTGTTTTCTTTTAATCATTTCATGGCATATAAAATTACTAGTGTGGAAAATATTGAAATATATGGATAAAATTATTTGTAAACATGAAAATTATTGGGTTTCTTTCAATAACAAGCAAATAGCGTAACCTAAAATCTAAAATATGGAAATGGATACGAAACTACCCAAGATTGAGGTTGTTTACATAGTTCAATTATCTCACAATTATTGGTTTCTCTTTTACTTTTTCTCTTTCAATCAAAATTTTGAATATTGGATATTCCTTTTTCAATGCTATAGATTGGATCATTATATAATCTGCCATGAATCTTGTACTGTTGAGGAGGAAATTGGAATAATTGGCTGGCAAGGCCCATATTAGGTGTCGGTGTCATTTTGGTGATTTGGGATCTGAAAACTTCTAGATCTAGTTTGCGGCATTAAACTACACTATTTGGGGTCAAAACTTTGCTCACTCTAATCCACCCCATTAACATTATTCTACATGCCATAGTATTCCAATGGTGTAAAAAATCACCTCAATCAGATTTTGTATGTAGATGTTATGCCTCTCACAAGTTAACCTACCCTATTGATACCATGTGGACACCACATTAGCCCCCATTACTTACAGATGTCATTCTAGTCACATGTCGAATTTCAAGAATATTGTAGAAATTTCAAAACACTAACAATAATTGAGGGTTGAGGCATGCAAAAACCCAAATCGTGACCCTATACGACTATTAGGCTATGTTAAATATCATGCCTAGGAAGAGAAGTGGTTCCATTGTTTTGGTATTGTTATTGTTCCATAGTTGATAAGAACATATAGGAGTAGGATATGGAAACATAAGAAAGAATATAAAATATTTGGTATCAACCATTCATTCCATAGTGTCCATAAAAACTCCATAGTGAGTACCCCTTGCTTTGTACTTACATTTCATAACTAAGAAAAATAGAGTAGAGCATAGGCCTTACATTCTATCTAGTTTTTCTACCATATTCGTTTTTTTAGGCCACACCTTATGTTCATTAGTGTGGATGTTGTGTTCATTTACTTATTTTTTTATTTATGTATTAGATACTTCCATAATTTTGAACACTATGCCACAAATAATAAATTTGGGATTTAAGGTAATAAACTGCATAATTAATCAATTTTGAACACTATGCCACAAATAATAAATTTGGGATTTAAGGTAATAAACTGCATAATTAATAAATAATAGAATTGGGGTTTTTTTTGCGGCTGGGGAAACCCAAGTCGCAGACGCCCATGATCTCGCTCCTCCTCTCTTGGTGAGGGTTCTCGAAGAAGGTCGACACGATTTCCAACTCTCTTGGTGCTGCTACATTGTCAATCGATGTTGCAGACTCCAGACTCTTCAATGATGGTTTACTCCTCTACGGCGGCGATGGTTTGCTCATGTGCGACAGCTTGAGGACCTCTCACAAATATCTATTTTATGCCACAGTAGGATTAAAAGGGACCCTTTTTCTCTCCTTGCGCGGTTGGGGATGGATTCTTTGGCGTATGCATCCTCTTCGTGCCTCGTCCCTTCTTTGGTTTCTTTGGTGTATGTCGTGAGGGTGGATCCGATTTTGTGTTCGAGATGCAGTCTAGTTATTGGGTGTTCCTATTGGGATGATGCCACAGTTTCTTTTACTTAGAGTTGTATATTTTAAGTGAGGTTCTTGTGTTATATTTCTCCTTTTGTGGTTTCTCCCTCTGGTTTCCTCGGTTGTTCAGGGTTTGATGTGATTTGGCTCTTTTCGGTGATTGCTGATGTTTTATCTATCTAGTGAAGGTTGTGCCAGAACATTTCAGTCATTTCCTTGGGTGTGCGGTGCAGGGTCCATCTGACCTCCTGGGGTTGTTTGGGTTTACCTGATTGGGGTTTTATTTTTTTTGAGGGGCTCTCTTGTTAAGAGTTTCTAGCCTATTAAAGGCTACTATATGTTTCTGTCTTTTCTTTTTTTGGCTCTCCAGCTAGCTACTTTGTGTCCCTTTGGAATATTCTACCCTTGTGCATTTGACACATTTGACACCTACATAATGTAATTTGGTTCTCTTTGGATAAATTAAATTAAATTTTTTTCCTAGAAAAAAAAAAAAAAAAATTGAGATTTCAAAATATTATTGTTTTAATTAATAAATAATAAGTAAATGGTCTAAATTTAATAATTCCCAAATATTTTTGGTGGTCACCATAAAAGAGGGATAAGATTACACTAAAACCCTAATATTTTGTTGCAAATTACCTTTATTATTTTTTACAAGATTCTTTTAAATAATTGTTACCAAATGTCCCTCTAGTAATCACGACCAGATGTCCCAAAAACCTCTCCATGTTTGGATGGTGCGAACGTTTCATTTTTTAACAGTTTTTTCAGAGAAAAGAAACATCATAGAACAATCTATTCGTTCCATAATATTGGTTCGAGAAATGATCATATAATAACCCGAAACTGTCCAAAAATATATATCTTTTGGCCCGAGTCTCTCGGTGCAACATCACCACAACAGCGGGATAACCCTGGCTGGAAGATCCAAGACGTGGTGCATTTCTAATTCCAAGATTGATTTAGGTTATGCATGCGGAGAAGGGGATGCAGTTTTCCAATAGATTCACCTCTGTACACCTTGCTACAATCCTAACACTCTCGAAGCCCATGCTTCATATTCTTTCAACAGTTATTATCAAAACAACACCGCAACACTTGAACCTGCGGCTTCTAGGGCACTGCTTATGTCATTATCCAGTCTCCAGGTAAGTCTATTATAAAATTTTCTTTTAGGATTAGTTTAATAAGTATTGTGCAAGATATCGCCATTACATTGCAATTTTTCAGAGATATATGATTCGTTTAAATGCATGGTTTGCATGGTTAATGTATTACAATATCATAAATATATAAATATAAGGCATGTCTTACAAGGGCATGCGTTAAGGATGCTTATGGTCCATGGCCCATTGGCCAAAAGCATTACGTTCACCATTCTAAAATCAATTAAAAAATTAACCATTAGGGTTTTGTTATCTGCCCAGAATAATAGAAAAATACATTTAAAAGATGTGTGTAGTAAAAACATATATTCAAAAGATTTTTGTGTTTTATCTTTTAAAAAATGGTTACTCCTATGGGGGTTTACCATCCATTTCTGATGTGGATGTGCTAATATAAGATCTATTGTGATGAATTGGAATATTCATGGTTTTTTACATATTATATTTGTATCAAAGTAGTTCACTGTGGGTATTTTGTGGGATGTTGTAGGATCTAAGAATTGGCTTAAGAAATAATTATCAAAACATTAGAGGTGGTGGATGAGTCCATTCATAACAACCCTTGGGTTGAGGCATAGAATATATTTAATTTGTAAGAGTAAGTTCATATCTCTAGAAACATGGCCCTCATGGTAGATTTGGTGAACAATTTTGGACCTTTTAGGGATGTTGGTGGCTCTAACATATAAGTTGGATTAGATGAGAATTCATGAGAAAATTAAGACCCAAAAAAGGAGCCAAAAAAAGATTCACAGAAAGAGAAACCAAGTGCTAGTATCATCACTTTTTTGTAATATTTTCTTAAAATGGAAGGGAAAGTGGATATCAAACAATATCAAATGTTTTTTATTTGAATCATTGATTGCAACAATCAGAATTTTATTTCATTTTACAAAATATAGATGAAGAGAAATATATTTCATATGCCTCACTAAAATTGGAGGTTCATGCCGTAACCTAGTGGGAAATCCACCCAATGACACTTAAGTTTGAGGGTCGAAGGTTTCTAAATCCCTCATCAAGTCCCTCCTCTACCCTATTGGATATGCATAGGAACAATCAATAAGTTAGCCTCACTTTAGGCAAAGGAAAGGGTCGAGTGAGCGAGAGTACACCATTGAGTTCATAAAAAAGGAAATTATCTTGATTGTATCTCCCATCTCCCAATATACATGGTCATTTATGAAAGAATGTGATCTTGTTTAAACCAAGGATAGTTTATTAATTATATGTGAAATAACAATACCCAAAGAACATAGGAAATAATAAAATACAACCAAGTGGTTCCAACCCAAAATACCACCAAGATGCTTCCATGGAGGGGAAGAAGAAATAGAAAGGAAAGGACAAGGGTAAGAAAAAAACTACGCAGTAAAAGATTCTAAACAACTACATCCAACCGTTGTAATATCATTATTAACATGATGGATAAGTGTTGGAAGCTACATCTAAAAATGAATTTGAAGAATCGTAAGAAGGATTCCAAGAAAAAGAACTTGCTAGCCATGGATTCAAGCAACCTGGTAGAGGGTAGCTCGGATGTGGATGAAAACATTGTATGCACTATAGTGAAGAAGTAGGTGAATCGAAGTAATCTTCATCACAAGGAAGATAAGGAAATGGAAAAGCTCTTCCATACTAAGATCTAGGTCAAGAAGACAAAGGTGGAAGATCTATTTGATTCGAGTTCACAGGCCAACCAGATAGAGAAATATCTAGATAACAATCTTGGACTGGAATTTCGTGATCATCCTAACCCATATCCATTAGGATATGTAAATAAATATGTATTATTTAAGGTCACTAACCAATGTAAGATAAAATTTACTATAAGTGCATGCTATATTGATGAAGTGGAGGTAGATTTAATACCACTATATGTGGGTGGTATCGTGTTTGGAAGCCCCTACATGTATATAAGGGATGTAATCTTCAAGAGGAGAGCACACCAATACTAGAAGAACAAGGATGGTATGTATATCATCATCAATGCACACAAATCTAAATCCAAGATCTCTCTAGTAAGTGCTAACCAAGCCAATAAATTGATATGTTTTAGTAGGAGGTGTGTATTATGTTTCTTAAGAGAGAATCAATTGGCTTATGAATTGGTAAAAGTAAAGGTGTGTCTAGAGGGATGTGCTAAAGATAAAACACATAAGTTAGAGGAGTTGTTGTAAGAATACAAAGAAGTTTTTTAGAATGATATAGTATTACCACATAAGAGAGAAGTGAAGTATCATATATAGATGTTTTTTCACTCCCCATTGCCAATATTGGTCTTTATAGATAATCCATCCTCAAAATAAAATGAAGTGGAGAAACATTTGCATTAGATACTGAAGAGGAATTAATTTTACCAAGCACTCACCTTGTGGGTCACCTATCACCATAGTACTAAATAAGGATGAAACTTTGAAAATGTGTATCAACTATACATCTTTGAATATGATCACCCTCGAGAATTGGTACCCTCTACCTAGGGTCGATGATTTGTTATATCAATTATAGCATGCCAAGTACTTAAACAAGTTGGATATAAAATTGGGATACCATGAGGTACAAGTTAACGTAGAAGACACCTTGATGACTACATTCAAGGCAAGGAAAGTATATCTCCCAAACTGCATAGTTATTTATGGAAGTAGGAAATTCTCTTTAAACCTAGGATAGATGATGATTCCTATGTGAAAGAACAATATGTGTAGAATATGGGAAATAAGAAAAGAAAACCAATTAGTTCCAAAACAAAATACCACCAATATGCTTCCATGGAGGAGAAGAAGAAGTAGAAAGGAAAGGAAAAGAGGAAAACATCCACTACATATTAGCAAAAGAGTCCAAGCAAGCATTGCAACCATTGTAAATTGATGATAACACCACATATACGTGTTGGAAGCTACATCTAAACATGAATCCAAATAAACATAAGAAGGATACCAAGAAGAATAACACATTAGTCATGGATTCAAGCAACCTAGTCGAAAGAAGCTCAGACGTGGATCGAAACATTGTCTACACTGTGATGCAGAAGGAGGTAAGCATGAGTAACCTTCATCACAAGGAAAAGAAGGAGATGACTAAACTCTTCCATATAATATCCGGGTTAAGAAGAAAATGGTGGAATATATAATTGATTCCAGTTAACAAACCAACATTATAGCAGACGATCTAGTTAGTAATTTCTTAGATTGAAATTTCATTATCATCCTAACCCATATATTCCATTAGGATGGGGAAATAAGGATGTATACCTAAAGGTCACTAAACAATGTAATATCAATTTTTGTGTCACTGCAAACTATATTGATGAAGTATAGGTATATGTAGTACCATTGGATGTGTGTGGTGTATTTTTTGGAAGCCTCTAGATGTATACAAAGGATCAAATATTCATGAGGAGAAAAAACTAGTACTACTTGACCATGGATAGGAAGTCTTTCATCATCAATGCACACAAAGCTAAATCTAAGTTCTCTATGGTATGTGCCAACCAAAACAAGAAACTTATTTGTTTTATTGGGAAGTTTGTATTACTTTTCTTAAGAGAGAATCAACTTCTTGAAGAATTGGTAACACTAAAGGGATCTTTGGAAGGATGCACTAAAGAAGAGAAACATCAATTGAAGAACTTGTTACAAGCATACAAAAAAAAAAAAAATAGAAGCCTAAAGGATTACAACATAAGAGGGAAGTTGATTATGAGACATAGTTGTTATATAACTCCCTAGTTCGAAACATTCAACTATACAAAAAAATCATCCTAGAAGTAGATGAACTAAAGAAACAGTTGTAGTAGGTCCTAGATTAAGGAGTAATCCAACCAAGAATTTACCTTTTGGATCACCTGGTATTATAATATCAAATAACGATGGGACTTGGAGAATCTGTATCAACTAAAAATCTTTAAACAATATCACCCTCAAGAATCGTTACCGTGTTCCGAGGATCGATGATTTTTTATATCAATTGCAACATGTCAATTACTTCACTGAGTTGGATGTCAAATTGGGATACCACCAAGTCCAAGTTAAATAATAATACACATGCATGACTATGTTCAAGACAAGGAAAGTTTGATATGAATGGTTGGTAACACCTTTTGGTTTATGTAATGCACCAACTACATTTATATCTTTGATGAATGATGTATTTTTTTCCTTTCTTGTAATATCCCCCAGTATTTCCCCAGTTATATTATGAATTGTAATTCATGTTTTGTAGGATGTTGAGCCAAGTATTGATAAGTTGGTAGGATTATGTGTTCATTAGGCTGGAGAGCCTAAGTGTTAAAGGCCAGGAGCCTGTTTTTTGTATATGTAATTATGAAGAACATTAATAAAGATTAAACATCGTTGCGTGCACACCGACCATGAAGAAAGAGTGATGGGGGAATAAGATTCCATAGAGAGGGAAAGGGAAAGGGGGATTAAAGGTTGGAAAGGGGAGGGCTAAGCTTAGGGGCTTAAGTCCTTAAAAATAATATTTTATTATTATTCCAAAGTTGTGGGACAAACATGTTTTTATCCTAAGTCTTGGGAGAGGCAACGCATGTAGCTGCAACATGTGCAAAAGGGAACACATGGAGCTCCAAGAAGACAAGTGTCGACCTGGGTGCATGCAGTCAAAATCCAAAGTGTCAGCTGAGTTAGGGGGTTCTTCCAGTTTTCCCGATCCTCCGTCTCAGACTATGAGACTTTTGTATTCAACCTTTTGAGAGAAACCCAACACCTGAGAAATCACCTTAGATGTGCGGTGTCGTGGCGTGGGTTGTTGCCTCCTACGGTGCCATGTCCATTTGTTGTTGTTGTTGTCATCACTGTGTGAATAAGTGTTGATCCACTGTTGTTGTCCTCACCTAGCAGGAGCTGAGTCGAGGAGTGTGCTGAAGAAGCGGGTTGTCATGCCCGTGGAAGAAGAGGAAGGTTGTCAGGCCCGTGAGAAACTCTCTCTAGGTGAGAGAGTCTATTGCGAAGTGGTTTTCTACTAGAGAGAGTCCAACACTAGCTACGGAGTTCTGAGACTTCTTGATTTGGCCTATTGTCGAGACCTAGAGAGGGAGGTGAAGCACCGATGGAATGTGCTTGTGAAGGTGTATACTCTCAGGTGGAACAGGTATGTGGGGAATGAGATTTCATGAGTAGTGGGTGTAAGAAGTCTCCTGAAGAGAATCCTTCTGGTTTCTCTGTGCATTTTTCCTGTAACCTCAGCCTAGTCTAGGATTCCATGGCCTTGGGTGGAGCTTGGTCCCATCTCGGGGGTGACCCACTGCTGAGTGTGATGAGCAGTGTGGTCTAAGGCTGGGAGGTTCGTGGAAGGTCTCAACATAGTTGGTGGAGTTACTACAGTATAAAAGATAAGTATCATTATCTGTTTAATTTCAGTTAAAATGCATGTCTGTGATGCTTGTAATATTATCATGTATTATGTTGTATGAATGAATTACTGTTAATTCCATTAATTATGTATATTAGCAGTAATACTATGATTACTTTGTATTGTTGGTTAAGTTTCATTAAATGTGTTAAATGGATTTAATGCATGTTATATATATAAGTATGAGAATGTTTTCGCGTAGTAGCATTACCCGGTATTTGGAGGGTCGGGGATGTTACAATATGTATCAGATATTTAAAGGATAAGTTAAGGTTGTGTTGGTAGCATTTCCTAGTCTTTGGAGGGTCGGGGATGTTACAATATGGTATTAGAGCCCAAGGTTTCAACACTGAGCCTAGATGGGCTGGATAAGTTGTCTTTAGACCCATGGTTTCAAGTGGAAAAGGGTGTTCGAAGGAACCAATTTCGAACCTTTGAATGTTTTTCTGAGTGCCAAGGGGTTACTTGACCGTGTTATGAAACTCAGAAGGAGTAGCGGTAGAATAAAACCACAGCCGTCGTGGTATTTGACCAGAGAGAGAGAGAGTTCAACGTTGGGGGTGTTGGAGCCGTAGGATCTGTTCGGAAAGCAATGTCCTTTCCGACCGTGACATCTAGAGAAGGTGCAGGAAGGTTATCCTGGAAGACTTTTGAAGTTCAGAAATTGGGAGAACCAGGATTGCGCTGAGACACCAACCTCCGAAACCCAAAAATCCGAAATCTCGAGGAGATCTACACCGTAGATATGGGGAAAAGAGCTTGACTATTGGATCAAGCAGAAGGAAAGATTGTAATTTCAGGAGTTAGATTGTCGGGAGAAGTGGATTGTGTCGTTGCACAAACTCCCGAAGTTCAAAGTTGCGAAGCGAAAGAGTAGGCATGGTGGGGCCGGATGACATTTCCTGGGGTGACGTGGAATTTCCTAGGCATACCACATGCCATCACCTTAGTTGGTGACACCCATACTATGTGGGTCCAAAGGATAGAGAAGCTGAAAGTTCGAGAGTCGCGAGATAGGGAAGAAGAAAACGTGAAAGATTATGGAACCTGAAGTTCCGAAGTCCCAAAGTCTTCAAGCTCTGAAGTTCTGAAGTCTCGGAACTACGATGTCTGAAGTTTAGCGAGTGTTAGCCATTGGATGTTGAGTAGACGTCGACGGTTGATTTGCCCTACATCACGATTTTGTTAGTTTGGAACTCTCGAAGTTGTTGTGTAGTGATTTGAAACCTCCCAAAGCACTTGGAGGTTGGGGCTCAGGTCATAGCCCAACGTCACAATCAAAGGGGCCTAGCGGGAGGAGCTAATGCCTAGGAGATTCACAATTCAAAAAATTGAGAATCGAGAGTATAGGGTTTGGCCCACAGATGAATAACCAAAATGCGAAGTCGCAAAGTGCCATTTCTGTTAGGCAAGTGGTCACGAACTACAATCATGTGGGTTAGGGGATAAGATAAAAGGGCTAGTGCCTGAAAAATTAGCAGAGCAGATCTCCGAAAGAAGAAATCTGCGGGGATTCTTGATTGAACGAGAATCACAAAGAATTAAAACTGAACGTTTTTCTTGAATCAGATTTTTTTTTGAATGTTGTGGAATTTGTTAAGGAATGATGTCCTGAAAATTTCTGGTTGGTTGTACATGTGTTTGCAGAGGTTTAGCGAGTTTCATAACCATTTAGAGTTTCCACTCGGTGCAAAGAAATGGAGAAGACATATAATGCTTCTAGTTCAGAGAATGAAGCTAAAGGGATGGATGTTCATTTGGGATTTGAAATATCGAACTCCAATGGACATGGAGAGGAGATATATAAGGAAGGAAACATGATGAAAATCATTGAAAGATTGTAGAAAGATGCCCAAACTCACCAAGAAGATAGCAGAAAACTCAAGAAAGATCAGAAAAAACAAGGATAATTTAATGTAAAAGTTGTTAAAGATTTTGGAGAGAATCGAAAATGTTCGAAAAGGAGAGTGACTCCAGCAAAACAGGGAATCGTAGGACCCCTGAGAGGAAAATAAGACCACAAAGTGTTAGTAGGCATCGACGTCGCTCCCCAAAGCATTCTAGTGAGGAAGCACGCAGTAGTTCAAGACCATCTCCTACCAGAAAGCATAGGAGGTATGGAGTGGATGAACTGAAAGGAGAAATGAACAATATTAAGCCTCCTACGTTTGATGGAGAACACAAGAAGGAGGAGGATGTTGAAACATGGTTTCTTGGCATGACAAAATATTTCCAACTGCAGAATTATTCCTCTCATGCAGAGGGTAGAATTGCAATGTATCAATTGAAAGGAAAAGAATCCATGTGGTGGGATCAACTTGTGCAGGTGCATCACATTAGAGAGAAAGATATCACTTGGAAATAATTCAAGAGGTATTTCGAGAAGAAATAATTCACTAAAATATACTATGATAGAAAGATTAAAGAGTTCTTTGAACTCAAGTTGGACAGCATGACCATTGATGAGTATGAATGAAGGTTTGTTGAATTACTGAAGTATGTTTCCTTCATCAAGGATTAGACTGTCATAATTCAAAGTTATCCGAGTGGAATGCCACCTTCCATTGGGGACAAGATTCAGTATGATGACCCTAAGACCATGGAAGAAACTATAAGAAGAGAGAAATTCTTAGATGAGCAACAAAGAGAAAATCCTACTTTTCAAAAGGCTTGGGATGACCAGAAGAAGTTTAAGAAAGAATAGAGGTAGAAGAGAAACAAACCTCCCTTTTTTAGAAACATTCATCAAGGGAATCCATCGTTTAGAAAACCAAGAATGGAAAACGTAGGGGAACAAAGGCCAAGACAGATGCTCATTCAGTGTTGGGGCTATCAAGGGAACCATAAGTACAAAGATTGTCCCCACAAAAATGGCAAAGTGAGAGCTGTCCATAATGTTCAACAAGCTGAAACAATGGAGGACATGGGCAACAAAATTCGAAGGATCTACGCATACCTGGACAACAAGCAAGCTAAATATTAGTTGCACATGATTAAAGTGGAAGGTATGATCAACAACCATGCTTTTACTATTTTAACTGATTCAAGGGCTAGCCATAGTTATATAGATCCTAGAATGGTGGAAAGTTTGCAATTGTCGAGAAGAAAACATGACAAGTCTTGGTTAGTGCAGCTGTATACAAGAACCAAGAGAAAAGTCACTGAGTTGGTTAAGTCCTATCATGTGGACATAAATGTATTGAGCACAAAGGCTAAGTTGAACATTCTTCCTTTAGGTTCTTATGACTATCTAATTGGGATGGACTGGTTGGATCAACACCATGGCATATTGGACTATCATAATAAGGAATTCACTTGCCTGGATGAGGAAGGAAATTGGAAAATATTCCAAGAAATTCCCAGACTTGTTGTTATCAGAGAAATCTCAGCAATGTAGCTAAAGAAGTGCTACAAAAAAGGCTGTCAATTATTTTCAGCCCATGTGGAGGAAGCATCTAAGGATGAGGTATCAATGATTGGATATCATGCGGTACTAAAGGAGTTTGAAGATGTGTTCCAGGAGGTACCCGGACTACCCCCGAAGAGAGGTACTGAATTATCTATAAACTTGATGCCTGGAGCAGCTCCAGTGTCGAAATATCCCTATAGAATGAGTACGTTGGAGATGAAAGAACTACAATTGCTTCTTGAAGAGCTTCTGAAGAAGGGGTATAAATGCCCAAGTGTGTCACCTTGGGGTGCCCCGATCCTGTTCATGAAGAAGAAGGATGGGATGTTTAGATTGTGTATCGATTTCAAACAATTGAACAAAGTAACTGTAAATAACAAATATCCTTTGTCGAGGATTGATGAACTCTTCGATCAGTTGAAGGATGCAAAGACATTTTCTAATATAGACCTCGGTTCGGGATATCACCAAGTAAGGATAAAGGATGAAGACATCAACAAGATTGCCTTTAGAATAAGGTATGGTCATTACGAGTTCATAGTGGTGACGTTTGGGCTGTCGAACACACCTGTTGTTTTTATGTGCCTAATAAATGGTGTATTCAGGGACTATTTGGACAAGTTTGTCATTGTCTTTTTAGATGACATTTTGGTGTATTCCAAGTCAGACGAAGAGCATAAACAACATCTAAGGATGGTGTTGCGGGTGCTAAGAGAGAACCAAATGTATGTCAAGTTGAACAAGTGCTTGTTTTATCGGGAGAAGATCCATTACTTGGGGAATATTATTTTGAAGGATGGGATAGTTGTAGATCCTAAAGAGATTGAGGCCATCAGAGAATGGTCATCACCAAAGAACATGTCAGAAGTCAGATCCTTTATGTTTCTAGCTGGTTATTACAAAAGGTTTATCACCGGGTTCTCTAAGATAGCTCACCCTATCACTTCCTTGGAAAGGAAGGAGAAGAAGTTTCAATGTACATAGGATTGTGAGAGAAGCTTCCAACAATTGAAGCAAATATTGACCAGTGCTCCAATCGTGACGATTGTAGATCTGAAAGAAGATTCTGCGGTGTGCATAGATGCATGCAAAGAAAGACTGGGAGGTTTCCTTAGTTAGAATGGATTCATAATTTGTTATGAATCCAAAAAGTTGAAATAGCACGAAAGGAACTATGCAACTCATGATTTGGAGTTGACGACCATAGTACATGCTCTAAAGAAATGGAGGCATTACCTCATGGGAAGGAGTTTTGAACTGAGGATAGACCATAATGGTCTGAAGTATTTGTTTGATCAACCAACCTTTAACGTTAAACAAAGTAGGTGGTTGGAGTTTCTCTGTGAGTATGACTTTGAAATCAAGCATATCAAAGGAAAGGAAAACAACGTGGTTGATGCACTCAGCAAGAGAGTACAAGAATTACATGCTACAACCATTAGCATGTACCAAACTGATATTAAAAGCATAATTTTGGAGATTGCAAATACAGATTTGTAGTACAGGGATTTGGTAGCAAAGCTATAGCAAGGTAATATGCCATAGAAAATCTAGAATTATAAATTGGAAACTAACGTAATACTTTTGTACAAGAACAAAATTTATGTACCTAACGTCAAGGAATTAAAACTTATGATTTTGCATGAAATGCATAACATGCCTTATGATGGGCACCCTGGATATTAGAAAACTCTGGAAGCAGTCAAGAACCATTACGTTTGGCCAGGTATGAAGAAATAGATTGCATAATACATGCCGGATGTATGGAGTGCCAAAAGGTTAAAGCTGCGCACAAGCAACCCAACAGGGTTGTTGCAACCTTTACCCATTCCTGAGTGGAAGTGGGAAGTGATGACAATGGATTTCATCACTGGATTACCCAGAACAGGCAAGCAGGATGATTCAATCATGGTGGTGGTGGACAAGCTTACGAAATCTACCCATTTTATTCCACTAAAGACTACTCACAAGCCAACAGATGTTGCTGATATTTTTATGAAGGAAGTTGCACGATTGCACGGAATTCCCAAGACAATTGTGTTTGACAAAGACCTGAAATTTATCTCAAATTTATGGAAAGGGTTATTCAAGGGGTTCAGAGCGAATATAAATTTCAACACTTCTTATCATCCTGAGTCCAATGGGAATACAAAGTGGGTGAATCGAATAATAGAAGACATACTGAGGATGTATGTGATGGACAAACCATCGAAATGGGAAGACTACCTACACTTGGTAGAATTAGCCTACAATAATGGGTATCAAGCATCATTGAAGATGAGCCCATTTGAAGCACTTTATGGAAGAAAGTGTAATAATCCAGTAAGCTAGGATAATCCAGCTGATAGGGCACTAGTTGGGCCAGAGTTTCTCAAGGAAATGGAAGAAGAAATGTTAAAAATTAAGAAGAATTTAAAAGCTTCCCAAGATAGGCAGAAGAGTTGTGTTGATAAGAATAGAATCCACAGAGAGTTCAAAGTGGGTGACCATTTTTTCCTTAAAGTAAAATCCAATAGATGTTCACTGAAGTTGGGAAACTGCGTCAAGTTCGTAGCCATATTTTGTGGGCCATTTTAAATCCTAGAAAGGATTGGGCCAGTTGCATATATGCTTGCATTACCTGCATCCATGACTGTACATAATGTTTTCCATGTTTCATTTCTTAAAAAATATATACATGATGCTAATCATGTAATCTATTGGAATGTGATTCAGGTGGAGCAAGAAGGTGTCCTGCAAGTGCATCATGTGCGCATATTGCACCCGAAAAGAAAACAACTCTAGAATCGAGCCATAGGACCTGTAAAGGTCTAGTGGACCTGGTACGGTTCTGAGGACGCGACTTGGGAACATGAAGATGCTATGCAGGCAAAATACCCGCATCTTTTTGAATATTTTGAAAATCTTGTTGATGTTGTGTAAAGAGTGGTAGTTAGGAGAGTGAAAAAATAAGGGGAGGGGATTGCAATATCCATCGGTCGTGCCCTAGTTATATTATGAATTGGAAACATGTTTATGAACTGTAAATCATGTTTTGTAGGTTGGTGAGCCGAGTATTGATAAGTTGGTGGGCTTATGTGTTCATTAGGATGGAGAACCTAAGTGTTAAAGGTGAGGATCATGTTTTTTGTATATGTAATTATGTAGAACATTAATAAAGATTAAACATTGTTGCGTGCATACTTACCATGAAGAAAGAGTGATGGGGGACTAAGATTCCATAGAGAGGGTAAGGGAAAGGGGGCTTAAAGGTTGGAAATGGGGGGACTAATCTTAGGGGATTAAGTCCTTGAGAATAATATTTTATTATTATTCCAAAGCTGTGGAACAAAGATGTTTTTATCCTAAGTCCCAGGAGAGCCAACACATGGAGTTCCAAGGTGTGCAAAAGGGAATGCATGCAGCTCCAGGAAGACAAGTGTCGACCTAGACGCGTGTGGTTAAAAGTCGAAGCACCAGCTGAGTTGGGGGGTTCTGACAGTTTTCTCGATCCTCCGTCTGAGAGCGTGAGACCTCTGTATTCGACCTTTTCAATATTCATGCACGCAAAAAACCATAAATCCATGAATCGTTCTGTTTCTTCAGAGGAACTTGACACTTGAGTAATCACCTTAGTTGTGCAGTGTCTTAGCACGGGATATTTCTTCCTGCGGTGCCATGTCCATCTGTTGTTGCTACTGTCATCCCTGTGTGAATGAGTGTTGAATTGTTGTTGTTGTCCTCACCTGATGGGAGTCGAGTTGAGGAGTGTGTTGAAGAAGCGAGTTGTGAGGCCCGTGGAAGAAGAGGCAAGTTGTCAGGCCTGTGAGCAACTCTCTCCAAGTGATAGATTTTGTTGGGAAGTGGTTTTCTCCAAGAGAGAATCCAACACCAGCTACGGAGCTCTGAGACTTCCTGATCCATCTTGTTGTTGAGACCTGGAGAGGGTGGTGAATCATCGATGGACTGTGCTTGTGAAGGTGTATCGGGTGGAATAGGTATGTGGGGAATGAGATTGTGTGAGTAGTGGGCGTAAGAAGGATCCTAGAGAGAATCCTTCTGGTTTCTCTGTGCAGTTTTCCTGTAACCTTAACCTAGTCTAGGATTCCCTTGCCTTAGGTGGAGCTTGGTACCAGCTCAGGGGTGACCCACTACTGAGCATGATGAACATCTTGTTCTAAGGCTGGGAGGTTCGTGGAAGGTTCGCACGTATTTGGTGGAGTTACTACAATATCAAATATAAGTATCATTATGTGTTTAATATCAATGAAAATGCATGTGTGTGATGCTTGTAATATTTTCATGTATTCCGTTGCATGAATGAATTATTGTTAATTCCATTAATTCTCTATGTTAGCAGTAAAACTATGACTACTCTGTATTGTTGGTTAAGTTTCATTAAATGTGTTAAATGGATTTAATGCATGTTATATATATAAGTATGAGAATTTTTCCATGTAGTATCATTGCCCAGTCTTTGGAGGGCTGAGGATGTTATGATATGTATCACAGCTTTCAAGGCTAAGTTAAGGTTGTGTTGGTAGCATTGGCTGGTCTTTGGAGGGTCGGGGATGTTACATTTCTAGATTCATTTGTGATTTTATACTTAGATGATATAATTTTTTTATATCTCTACCTACGAAGAGCATATCTCAAATCACATGCAGATGTTAGAGACTTTAAAAAGGAATCAATTACAAGCTAACCTCAAGAAATGTGATTTTTCTCAATAGTCATTTGTGTATATGGGGTATGTGATTGGGGCAAGGGAACTCAAGATAAATCTTGTTAATATGGAGGTCATCCTCAAGTTCCCATTTCCTACTAATGTCAATGAATTTAGGAGGTTTGTTGGAATAGGGTAGTACCTATGGAAGTCTATAGTATCTTTTTTTACTATGGTTGTACACCACTTCATTTCATAACATCTAGTGGTAAGAGTTTCCAGTAAGTGAGGAATTGGGAGAAATATTTCCATGAGCTAAAATAAAAGACTGGTCAAGTATCAGATCTTGATTTGAATAATTTTCAAAATCCTTTTGTATTCAAAACAAATGTAAGTTGATATGTTATGGAGAGGTCTTGTTGCAAGAAGGTAAGTAAATAGTATATCATTTCAAAATGTTTCATGGTGAAGCCTTTAACTACCCTATATATGATAAGTAACTATATTCCTTGGTTGAAGAAGTTAAGAAGTGGAAGCATTATTTAATGGGAAAGGAAACCAATATCCATGTTGATCACTATCCACTGCAGTATTTGTAGGCTCAGGGTAAGCTTCAACAAGCCATACATCACATGTGGATGTGATTTTTTCAACAATTTTAGCTAGCCATCAAATATAATACGGGAAGCACTAATATGTTGGAAGATGTTTTTTCAAGACCACCAACATTAAATATTACATCTTTGGGAAGTCTTATACACATGGATCCTTTTACCCATGATCCATACAAAGAGTTATACATAGACGATGATGACTTTAAAGAGATGTTCCAATAGCTATAGGGATAAATTGATGTCTAAGAAGGAGATAGTAAGGATGACTATCATATCTATAATGGATTTCTCTATAATCTTGAAATGTTCTATGTTCTTAATGATGAAATACTTCAACTTATCAAAGAGGCCCACATCTTCAAAGTTGCAAGACAATTTGGTGTTGGGAACACAATTGCCAACTTACAGAGGTATGTGTATTGGCCTAGAATGCAAGAAGATGTAGCTCATTTTCTTAGAGGATGCACACTTTGTTGTACCACCAAGCCTAGTAATAGAAAACAAGATTCACACCATTCCTTACCAATACCCTCTAAAACCTAGGATAACCTCTCCATGGATGTTGTGGGTGGTTTTCAAAGAACCAAGAAGCGAATTGACTATTTGTTTGTGGTAGTTTACATGTTCAACAAGTTGTGCATTCTTATCACTTGTAAAAAGACCATCCAAGGAAAATAAGGAGAAAATAGGTTCTTTGAAAAGTTATCTGTACACTTTGGGATACCAAGGAGCATCATATTAGATAGTGATAAAATATTTCTTATTTCCTTTTGGATTACACATTGAGAGAATATGGACATTATGTTGAAGAGTCTTACAACTTTCTTTCCACAAAAAAATGGGTAGATGGAAGTAGTCAACAAGACATTTGTTCGTATTTTGAGGGGATATAACCATAAGCATCCAAATACCTAGAATGAAAATTTGATTTATTTTCAACACTTTTATAACATAGAGGCCGACACTTCTATAGATAAGTCCCTTTTTGAAACCTTCTTTATGTATTTTCCACCATCATCTTTGGATGTTGTATATGTAAATCAAGGAGGAGTGATGGAAGACATCACATGGGATTCATTGAAATCATAAAAATTTATTGAAAAGATTATGTAGATCCATTTTCAAGTACATGAGACATTGAAGAAGTCATAATAAAATTACAAAGACAAATATGGTTAACACATAATTAAGAAAGAATTTGAAACCTTCTTTATGTATTTTCCACCATCACCTTTGGATGTTGTATATGTAAATCAAGGAGGAGTGATGCAAGACATCACATGAGATGCATGGAAATCATAAAAATTTATTGAAAAGATTATGTAGATCCATTTTCAAGTACATGAGGCATTGAAGAAGTCATAATAAAATTACAAAGATAAACATGGGTAACACATAATTAAGAAAGAATTCAAGGTGGGAGACAAAGTTTGGTTGCATATAAACAAAGAAAGGTTATAGGGTCATGGTAACAATTTCAAGGCTATGCGGTGTGGTCCTTTTGAAGTATTAGAGAAGGTGGGTGATAATTCCTACAAACTTAGTATACCCCCATATATGGACATTTTCCATCTATCTTGGTACTTTTTGAGATGGAAAATTGGAAGAATTAACTTGCATGACCCATATTAG
>ML787558.1:143174-173501 GCA_009831015.1 Picea engelmannii
TTATGATAATTTCACATAGGGTTAGGGTTTATTCTCATTTTATTGTAGAAAAAGAACTTTTTATTGCAAAGCTTATGACTTTTGGTAGGAATTTTAGTTTTAATCTAAACCAATTTCATGTGAGAGGAAAATAATTCCATAATTACATTAAGATATATTATTATTTATAAATATGGTAGATTCTGAATTAACTATAAATTCACATGTAATTAAGATCTTTTAATTGATTTCTTAATTGTTCAACCTAGAGTTATGACATTAAAATTTCATAACTCATTGAGTGACCACCTTTAACTTTGCATCCAAACAAAAATGGCATTGTAATGAGAGAGGAATGCATGTTATGTTATTATATCATTTTTTCACTCAAAATTCTTAATAAAATGTTGATTTATTGAACATAGATCAACTTGAGTATCCAAAAAAAAAAGAAGAATCAAGATACTACATCACTTGCAAGATATTATTATTGCAATTTTCTTTCACTTAGTTTAGATATAGATATCCCACTCCTCAAAAAGAAAAAAAATGTTCTTTCATGTTTATCATTTGCATGGATATTTTTTAATGTTATTATTACCTACATTTATTTCACTAAGTGGATTTCTTATTGTTAAATGAAAATATTGTTTTCTTTTAATTTGTTTGAAATTTATGTAGGTTATGGGAGACCATTACTAAATAAAAACCTTCTCATAGAGATCCTCAAGCTCGATAATTATCTCTTGAAGATGTGTATTGGAAAAGAGTTTCACAACTATTTTTCCTACTGCTCTTGTAGTAAGAATTCATTAATTTAATTCATCTAGGACATGTGATTATTTTAGGGTTTTTGTTAGAACAGAAATATCATATATTTTTATGCTTCGATGATTTAGTTGACTTTAGTGTCTTGTGTGGTTGAGATGTCTTAATTGAATATGTTAGAAGTAGAGACAAAATAATACCAATCATCGAAAAAATTGATGCAAGAGCATCGCCATCAAAGCACAAGTGGAAGAGATTTGGGCGCACTAGCGTGTATTTTGAAATATTTTTGAATTCCAAAGTTGGTGTATTCATGTAATATTTGAAAAAAAAATTGATTTATGAACATATTTAATAATCGGAGGCGCTAAGATCAATGGGGGAATGCATTTTTATTTAATGTGAAGGATTGCAGTACAGATCTGGAGCTTTCGCTCTTATCTGTCTCACTCAAATATTTATTGTAATAAATGTTAAGTGGTTGAAAGATTTTATTTCGATAGGATAGCTTTAGAGTAGTTGGAGGCAAGAACTCCAAGAGTCTCTTTGTATAAAACTTAGTATTGTTGCGGAGAAGAGGCTGTTGAATATAGTGTGTAGATCGCCATTGTAGCAAAGAGCCAAGAGTTACAGAGAATTAGTGTATGTATGAATGTAATTTTCAGTTGAATGAATATAACATAGGAACATTGTCCTAAGTGTATGTTGTCGTTGCGTCTATCTGAATGAGTGAATGGTATACTTTTTTGTTTTATTCTCTGTTATTTCTTTTTCTTATATTTGTGTATGCATTTACATGGTTGAATGTATGAGTCACTGTGAAGAGTGAATTAGTTTCAGTTGTTTCTATTCTACGAGCGAGTGCAAGGAGTTCATAACATCCACAAGGAGTGAGTTGATAGAGTTTGTTTCGAATCGTAAGCTCAAAATATATAGCGTGAACTTGTGTATGCAAGGAGTGCATAGACGTTCAAAAGGAGTGCGGGACAAAGTTTTCAGACTCAAAATTTCAGGAGGAGGAGTAGTGCGACTTTAGTCACAGAAGAAAGAAGGAGTTGGAGAACAGTCGAAAAGAGTGCAAAATCACCCACAAAGAAGTTGAGTGTGGAAGAAAACTTGTTGCAAGGAGTACAGAGGCTGAGATTTCGACTAAGTGTCGAAGGGAGTATTCTGATGAATGAAAGAAGGTTGAGGAAGTTAAGTTCACGAGGAAGAGCAGTGGAGAATCCCTGAGATTTTCATAAAAAATCCATGAACAAGATTTGTTCCGGAGGGAGGCGAATAACTCCAAACCGTCAGATCTGAAAGAACTATGTGCAAGGCGGTCATAAGTTGTTTCGGAATTTCGTGGCTCGGGAAATCTGGAGGTGTTACAAGTGCGAAGTCACGAACTCACAGAGTCATCAAGTAATCGCAATCATTGGTTGTGTGGGAGACACGCAACATAAATCCATATGTTCGAAGAAGGGTGCTTTGGGAAGAGTTGAAGGTGGAGCTCGTGATATTTCTGAAGCCTGAATTCACAGAGGACTGGCCCACGATCATAACCTGTGGTCACCAAAGCCGAAGTTTTAGCGCGGAGTTAGTACTCGCGAAGTTGAGTGTTGTCGGGAGCGCTCAAGATCGAAGGCACAGGTAGTTTGACACCAAAAGGGTGTCGAAGGCCCGAAGAGTCAATCTAACTTGAGACTGTGAAGATCCAAGGCCAGGAGGTAGCGTAGTCCCAAGGAGGGAAGGGGGGTTGCGCTAGGAGTGGTATCAGAGAAGAGACATAATTGATTTTTGTAGGAAGAGAGGTAGACTTATATCGACGAGAGGTATCAGATATGTCAGTACAATGCCTCCTCGAAGACGTGATGAGCCACCCATAGAAAATAGAACTATGGAAAGGGAGATGAGAGAATTGTGTGCGAGGTTGGATGCCATGGAAACAACACAAAGGAGAGCACCTCGTGTTGGAGACGTCAACGATGTAGAAATTGAAGAAGTGGAAGTCGAAGAAGTTGTAGGAGAGGATGTTGTGGAAGAGATCTTGCTGAAAGCGGTTGTAAAGTTGGGATCCAGAGTGAAGATCGACGTCCCAATGTATGGAGGTAATTTAGACGTTGAAGAGTTTCCTGATTGGATACGAGCGATGGATAAGTATTTCGACTATTAAGATTTCGAAGAGGAGAAAAAGGTGAGACATGTCGTCACTATGTTGAAAAGACATGAAACACTGTGGTGGGATGAACTGCAAGCCGACAGAAGCAACAAGGGAAAAAATAAGATTAAGAGTTGCGATCGAATGGTAGCCAAGATAAAGGATAAATTCATACCCAAGGATTACTAGATAAATATGTTCAGGAGGATGCAAAACCTGAGACAAAAAGGGATGACTGTGAAGGAGTACATAGAGGAGTTCTACAGATTGAACATTAGGGTTGGATAGAGAGAGAGAGATGAAGAGAACATTTTGAGGTACATCAACGGCCTGAGATATGATATCCAAGACAAAATCAACATGGTGGCAATCAAAATAGTAGAGGATGCATATCAGATTGTGCTGAAGGCAGAAGAAAAGTTGACAAGGAAGGAGAGTCAACAAAACAGGGGTAGAATTTTGAACAGAGGCAAAGGAGTTTCCTAGGACAACGCAAAAAATTCCAAAGGCGAGGGAAATAAGCCACATAATCAGTCTCAGAGAGGGGGAATTTCCCAAGGAAGGCAGAGTGGTGGAAAAAACTCTTTTCCCAAAGGAAGAGGAAGAGGGAGAGGAGGATAAGTAAGATGTTCTTCATGTGGAAGAAAAAGGCACATGTCTTGGGATTGTCCTGAGAGAAAGAAAGAGGGAGGTGAAGCTCACATTTCATAAGTGCAAAAGCGAGATGTTGAGACAGAAGGTGCAGAGGATGGGATATATTTTATGATGAAGAAGGTTCTCTTAAATCTAGAGCCATAATTTGAAAGTCTAGCACATAGGAACAATTTGTTCAGGACAACTTGCAAAGCGAAGGATAGAGTTTTCAAGGTAATAATTGATAGTGGGAGCACTAAAAACATACTATCAACCGAGTTGGTGGAGAAGTTAGAGATGGAGATGAATGTACACCTGACGTCGTATAATGTCTCATGGTTGTAGAAAGGTCATCAAGTGACAGTAACTAAACAATTCCTTGTTGAATTTAAGATAGGAGGATATAGAGATGAAATTATACGTGATGTGATTCCCATGGATGTATGTCATGTTTTGTTGGGAATACCATGGAAGTATGACAAGAATTTCATTCATGATGGGAGGAGAAATAGTTACACCTTGGAGAAGAATGGTAGGACACACATGTTACTACCAATTGAAGAGAAGAGAGTGAAGGACGAAGCTAGCATGAGCATACTTCTCATGAGTGGGAAGGAACTCCTGAATGAAGTAAAGAAGGAACAAGAGATGCAATTTGTTGTAGTGAGGAAGCTGAGGGTTATCCTTACTAGTACTTCAATGGGAGATTTTCCTGAGGAAATTCAGGAATTGTTCGAGAATTTTGTTGATATAGTAGTGGATGAGTTTCCAAGCTCATTTCCACCTATCAGAAGTATCATCCGTCACATTGATTTGATACCAGGAGAAAACGTGCCGAACAAAGACGCATACAGGTTGACACCTCAAGAGAATGAGGAGGTGAAAAGACAGTTTCATGATCTGTTAGACAAAGGATTGGTTAGAAAAGGCTTGATTCCATGTGCAATACCAATTGTATTGAGCCTGAATAAGGATGGAGAATGTGTATAGACTCAAGATCCATCAACAATATCACCATCAGATACAGATTCCCATTGCTAAGAATGGATGACTTGATGGATTGTTTGAGCGGAGTGAACTATTTGTCAAAGTGGATATAACCAGATAAGGATGAGAGAAGGTGATGACTGGAAAACAACATTCAAGACAAATGAGGTGTTGTATGAATGCCTTGTTATGTTGTTTGGCTTGAGAAACGACCCGAGTACTTTTATGAAGCTAATAAATGAAGTGTTGAAAGATTTTATTGGAAAGTTTGTGATTGTATATCTGGATGATATATTGGTCTTTAGGAAGACTAAAGAGGAGCACTTGAGGCACTTGACGTTGGTAATGAGGAGGTTGAAACAAGAGAAGCTATTGATTAATATGAAAAATCCCTTTTTCATGAAAATGGAACTCGTTAATTTGGTTTTTCTGATTTCTTCAAATGAATAGAAGATGGATCCCGAAAAGGTGAAAGAATCAGAGAATGGTCGCCACAGAGGAATATCTTTGAAGTGAGAAGATTCCATGGACTGGAAAGTTTTCATTGGAAGTTCATCAGGAATTTTAGTGGGATTAGTGCTCAAATGATGGATACAGTGAAGAAAATACATAAGTCTTTTAAATGGATAGAAGAGGTTGAGAGGAGCTTCAACATATTGAAGGAGAAGATAATGGAACAACCAATTGTGGTAATACTAGATTTCAGAAAGACATTTCAGGTGATATGTGACACGAGTGGAGTTGCAATTGGAGCGGTCTTGAGCCAAGATAATAGGCCCGTTGCATATTTCAGTGATAAGTTGAATGCAGCTAAGAAGAATTAATCCACGTATGAAAAAGAGTTTTATGCAATAATTCAATCCTTGAAGAAATGAAGACACTATCTCGTCCCAAAGGAGTTTATTTTGTACAACGATAATCAAGCTTTTTAATTCATAACAAGACAGGAGAAATTAAACCAGAGACATGCCAAGTGGATAGAGTTTATGAAATTTTTTACTTTTTTTATTAATCACATTTTTGGTAATGCTAACAAGGTTGTTGATGCATTGAGCATGATAATTTTGATTCTACAGGAATTTCAGGTCCAAACCTTCGGGTTTGATCACCTTAAGGAAATGTATCAAAGTGATCCAGATTTCAGGGAGGCATATGAAGCATGTGTGAATCTTGTAATCAGAGACATAATCCAGTGGGTTGAATATCTGATTCAGGATGGGTTGTTGATCAAGGGATGCCAGTTGTGCATACCAAAGTGTTCGAAGAGGGAGAATTTGCTAAAGGAAAAGCATAGTGGGGGTCTAGCCGAACATTTCAGCCATGAAAAAACATTAGCTTAGTTGAACGGTTCATATTATTGGTCACGTATGAGAGAAGAGGTTAAGAGGTTTATGAACAAATGTAAGATTTGTTAGTATGCCAAGGGGAAGAAGAAAAAAATTGGGTTGTATCAGCCATTGCCTATTCCAAAGAGGCCTTGCGATGCAATAAGCATGGATTTTGTGTTGGGGTTGCCAATAACACAAAGGGGAAGTGATTCCATATTTGTAGTAGCTGATAGATTTTCGAAGATCGCACACTTTATCCCATGCCAAAAGATCAGTGATGCAACGCATGTTGCGAATTTGTTTTTCAAAGAGGTTGTGAAACTCCATGGATTTCCCAAGAGTATAGTTTGAAATAGTGATACCAAGTTTGTTGGTTATTTCTGGAGGACATTGTGGAAGAAGTTGGGGACAAAACTATCCTTTAGTTCTGCATATCATCCGTAAATCGATGGACAAACTAAAGTGATAAATCTAAGTTTATGGTATTTCCTGAGGAGTTTGGTCACTGAACACCATAGTTAGTGGTATAATATTTTAGAAAAAGTGTAGTTTGTGTATAATGACTCAGTGAACAGAAGCCCTGGGAAGAGTCCATTTCAGATAGTGTATGGAATGAATCTAAGAGGAGTGTCAAAGTTGAGAAACCTGGAGCAGAGTGAATTTAGGAGCGCTGGAGCCAAAGACTTCGCTGCAAAAATGCAGGAACTTCATAATCAGATCAAGGAGCAATTGAAGAAGAGAACCAATGAATACAAGTGTAGAGTTTGTCAACAAATAAGGAAGCTTGAATTTGAAGTCGAATATCAAGTTCTAGCACATTTAAGAAAAGAAGGGTTCGTAAGGGGAACATATAAAAATATGAAGTTGAAAAAGATAGGACCATGCAAAATCCTAAGAATATTTGGTGAGAATTCTTATGAGATAGATTTGCCAGGAGATGTGGGAATATCACCCATATTCAACATTGCAGACCTATATCCGTATAGGGAAGGTGGAGCCTGAGGATCCGAAGATCAAAAGAAGATCTAGTGGGAGAAAAAGATGCACGTAACAGTGTCCCTGAGGTGTAGAACAGTCGATGACGGAGTGTGTTGTTAAGCCACTCCGTAATGTTAAAGTCACCGGTTTGAAACCTACGGGGACAAAAAATCCAACCATGTTAAGGGTTGGTGTGGCTCAGGCCGGGTGCGATCCCCAGGTGATTTTGACGGCTTAAATGCCCCTGAGTCGCGGTTTCTCAAGCCACAGGTTAATCGCAAGCCAACAGGTCCCGCACAAATTAACAAAAAAAAAAAAAGATGCATGTAATAGAGAAGTCGTAGATGGAGTGTTAAGAACCTGAATAGATCTACAAATATAATCACCAAAAATGTTGAATACACAATAGATCCACAAAGAAATATAGAAGAAACCATACTTTATTATTACCAAACCCTTGAGGTAGGGCAACACTGTATAATGGATCCTATTATGGAAGGGATCCTCTCTTGTTCACTTGCCTCTTCGAGGGGGCATCCTCCTATTGAGCTACTCCTCCAAATACAATATTTCTCTTCATATCCCATTACAGTGCTTGAACAACTTTATATAGTACTACCATCACCTAAGAACATTCTAGAGAAGGAATATTCTATAAGTAGAATCTTCTAAGAAGTCCTCTTACATTTATTATATCTAACTACCCATTTATTATATATAACTACCATAGTGGGCCTTATTTAATAATATAGTGGACCTAGTCTACCTTACATTGAATGGCCTCCACTATTATCACTATGGTCCCTCTGGGACCCACCACTACCTCTGTAGCTACCTTACATTCCATCCCCCTTATCAAAGTGTTGTCCTCAATGCTTGATGTACAACCATATACCAGGGTCCCATGGATAAGTGTGGACAATAGTGCTGAAGTAGACTAGAGAACCAGGGTCCCATTGAGAAATGGTATCCACCATGATGAATTATTCCAACCTCCATTGTAAACCAGGGTCCCATGTCCAATTTCTCATGTGAACCCCACATGGAACATATCAACACCCAATAACCAACTGAAAATTATGCTCCCAATACTGACACCTGTCATGTGGATCCAAATAAGAAGATCCATCCACATAGTAGAAAAGGGTTGTAGCAGAATCTGGAAGGAATAATACCATTGTAGAATATGCAGGATGGACACTGGTAATAATCATCGACTCTTGATTTGTCACATTGATGCTCTCTACAGAAGGTGTATTAGAGTGAACAAATAAAATATGAAAGTGGTTGTCATCCCAGAAATGACAACTATCCATATACCAATCATTCCAATTGGCCTCAAAATCATACCAAGCATATATTTATTGATTTTATTCATCCCTGATGTCCGCCATAAGAAATCTCTCCTACATGTTATTCAATGAATCTTGAATACTACGAAAACTATAATTGAGGCCATCTGCAAAGTCATCCAATGTGTCAAACAATTGAGATTTGAATGATTAAGTAATTTGTAGAATTTATTTGAGGGTTTGAGAGGAAATGGCCATTTGAGCACCCTATGAACTCTTCAGTCCCACAACCATTATGAAAAAACCCAAAAAATAGAACAATAAGTTACGACAGAAAATCAAGGTTTTTTTTAGAAAAACCCTAAAAAACTGTTGAATTTAAAATGCGCATAACTTCACTTCCTGGACTCCATTTTGGCTGATTTATTTTTTGAAATTGGGAAAAATTATGAGAGGAACTCAGATATGTAATTTTCATGGGCAAATTCGGCCTCCAACTATTACATAAATAAATAAATAAATCGCACTGCCGTCCACAGAAAAAACCCTGAAAAATTGTAAATTTTAAAACTTCAATATCTTGACTTCTTGGACTCAGTTTCAAACGATTGTTTTTTTTTTTTAATTGGGAGTTTTTTTGAGAGGAACGCAGATATACAACCTTTTTCTGCAAATGTTTCACACAAATATACCAAAAATGTCTTGAATGTCGCGGCCCTCTTTTTTCTTCTCCGAAATAAAATCTGCAAAAATAAAAAAATATTTGTCCACAATGTCTGCCAAGGAAAGTGATCTAATACCACTTGTTAAGAACCTATATTTGATCTGAAAATATACTTCAATGATACCAAGAAGAAACTATAAACCATTCACCATAACATGAACACAAGAAATAGAGAAAACCCATGAGGTAGGGTAACACCATATATTAATCCTTATGGAAGGATAAAATTCCTCAAGCAATCATTGTTTGTACAATCACAATATTCTTCACTCTCAACCTGTGTGCTTTGAATATTCCTTATTGGAATTTGCAATCTATTAAACAACTGAACATTGATAAAATTATGCATGCAACTAGGGTTAATAGAAACAATGATATTTTTTTTATGAATACAACCATGAACCTGTAATATAGTTTTTTTACATGAAAATAAACTCTTGGTTCTCTCTTTATCCTAATTTTCTCCATGAGACCACTTGTCTAACAATAGTTTTTCAAATTCTTCATTGGAGAGTGTCACCATCTCCTTATAATCAAGCGATTTCCACCAAATGCGAGCATCACCTTGCAATTTGAGATCTACCCAATGGGGCCAATTCTCTTCCCATGCTGACTTTATTTCTTTAATGAATGATTCAATACTAGGTCCATCACAATTCCCTATAAAATACATATTTCTATGAAAAGATGCAAAAAATAGAACAATAAGTTACGACAGAAAATCGCGGCTTTTTCCGGTAAAAACCCTAAAAAACTGTTGAACTTAAAATGCTCATAACATTACTTCCTGAACTCCGTTTCAGCTGATTGTTTTTTTGAAATTGGGTATTTTTCCAAGAGGAATTAAAATAACCAATTTCTATTTCCAAATTAATCTCGTAGAGCTTCATATATGAACATGAAGTGTGTCGCCCTCTTTGTCTTCCCTTGAAAAAATTCTGCAAAAAAGAGAAAACAAATCTTCCCTTCTTTGGCCAAGGAAAGTGTTGTGATACCAATTGTTAAGAACCAAAAGAGTTATGAAAATATAATCACCACAAATATTGAATACACAATATATCCACAAATAAATACAGAAGAAACCACACTTTATTATTACCAAACCATTGACGTAGGGAAACACCATACAATGGGTCCTATTATGGAAGGGATCCTCTCCTATTCACTTGCCTCTTCAATGGGGAATCCTCTCCTATTCACTTGCCTCTTCAAGGAGGCATCCTCCTATTGAGCTACTAATCCAAATAAAATATTTCTATTCATATCCCATTACATTGCTTGAACATCTTTATATAGTACTACCATCACCTAAGAACATTCTAGAGAAGGAATCTTCTAGAAGTAGAACTTTCTATGAAGTCCTCTTACATTTATTATATCTAAATACCCATTTATTATATATAACTATCATAGAGGGCCTTATTTAATAATATAATGGACCTAGTCCACCTTACATTGAATGGGCTCGACTATTATCACTATGGGCCCTCTGGGACCCACCACTACCTCTCTAGCTACCTTACATTCCATCCGCCTTATCACAGCGTTGTCCTCAATGCTTGACATACAACCATATACTAGGGTCCCATGGATAAGTGTGAACCATAGTGTTGAAGTAGACTAAAGAACTAGGGTCCCATTGAGAAATGGTGGCCACGATGATGAAGTATTCCAACCGCCATTGTAAACCAGGGTCCCATGTCCAATTGCTCATGTGAACCCCACATGGAACATATCAGCACCCAATAACCAGCTGAAAATTATGCTCCCAATACTAACACCTGTCATGTGGATCCAAATAAGAAGATCCATCCACATAGTGGAAAATGGTCATAGTAGAATCTGGAAGGAATAATACCACTGTAGAATATGCAAGATGGACGCTGGTAATAATACCACACTTTATTATTACCAAACCCTTGAGGTAGGGAAACACCGTACAATGGATCCTATTATGGAAGGGATCATCTCCTATTCACTTGCGTCTTTGAGGGGGCATCCTCCTATTGAGCTACTGCTCCAAATACAATATTTCTCTTTCATATCCCATTACATTGCTTGAACATATTTATATAGTACTACCATCACCTAAGAACATTCTAGAGAAGGAATCTTATAGAAGTAGAACCTTCTAAGAAGTCCTCTTACATTTATTATATCTAACTACCATAGTGGGTATTATTTAATAATATAGTGGACCTAGTCCACCTTACATTGAATGACCTCCACTATTATCACTATGGGCCCTCTGGGCCCCACAACTACCTCTCTAACTACCTTACATGGAGAAGATCATAGGTCAGCGAATTGGTAAGAAGACAAGAAGGAACACATATTTTGAATATTTGGTAAAGTGGAAAGGATAACCAGTAGAAGATGCCAGTTGGGTTGTTGAAGCAGACATCCAGAAGCATGGAAACTTGGTGCAAGATTTCATGGACATGAGCCCATGGACAAAATCCCATGAATTTTTCAGCGAGAGGAGTATGATGCTAGGCACACTAGCGTGTATATTTAAATATTTTTGAATTCCAAAGTTGGTGTATTAATGTAATATCTGAAAAATATTTTGAGTTATGAACATCTTTAATGATCAGGGGCTGAGCCATCGCATAATATTGGTGAGGAAATGCATTTTTATTTAATGTGAAGGATTGCAGTATAGATCTGGAGGTTCCACTCTTATCTGTCTCACTCAAAACTTTATTGTAATAAATGTTAAGTGGTTGAAATCTTTTATTTCGTTAAGATAACTTTAGAGTATTTGGAGGGATTAACTCGAAGAGTCCTTTGTATAAAGCTTGGTATTGTTTCCGAGAAGAGACAGTTGAATCTAGTGTGTAGATCGCCATTGTAGCAAATAGCCGAGAGTTACAGAGAATTAGTGTGTGTATGAACATAATTTTCAGTTGAATGAATATAACAGAGGAACATTGTCCTAAATGTATGTTGTTGCGTCTATCTCAATGAGTGAATGGTAGACTTTTCTATTTTATTCTATGTTATTTCCGGTTCTTATAATTGTGCATGAAATTACATGGTTGAATGTATGAGTCACTCTGAAGAGTGAATCAGTTTCAGTTGTTTCTCTTCTACGAGCGAGTGCAAGGTCTGCATAGCATTTGGAAGGAGTGTGTTGACATAGTATGTTTCGACTCGTAAGCTCAGAAGAGATAGCATGAAATTGTTTATGCAAGGAGTGCATAGACATTCGCAACGAGTGCGGGACAAAGTTTCCAGACTCAAAAGCTCAGAAGGAGGAGTAGTGCGACTTTAGTCACAGAAAAAAGAAGGAGTTGGAGAACATTCGTAAAGAGTGTGAAATCACCCACAGAGAAGTTGAGTGTGTAAGAAAACATGTTGCAAGGCATGCACAGGATGAGATTTCGACTAAGTTTCAAAGGGAGTATTTTGATGAACAAAATAAGGTTGAGGAAGTTAATTTTAGGTGGGAGAGCGGAGGAGAATCCCTGATATTTTCATCAAAAATCCGTGAACAAGATTTGTTCTCGAAGGAGGTGAATAACTCCAAATCGTCAGATATGAAAGAACTACGTGGAAGTTGGCCGTAATGTCTTTTGACATTTTGTGGTTTGGGAAGTCTGGAGGTGTTACAAGTGGGAAGTCGTGAACTCAGGGAGTCACGAAGTAATCACAATCGTTGGTTTTATGGGAGACACACGGCATAAATCTGGAAGTTCGGAGAAGGGCGCTTCAGGAAGAGTTGAAGGTAGAGGTCGCGATATTTCGGAAGCCCGAATTTGCGGAGGAGTTGCCCCTGGTCATAGCCCATGGTCAACAAAGTGGAAGGTTTAGTGTGAAGTTGGTACTCGCGAAGTTGAGTGTTGTCAGGAGCGCTGAAGAGTGAAGGCATGAGTAGCTCAACCCCACGGGTAAGATAAAAGGGACATGTGTGTTGAGAATTAAAGGTATGTCGAAGGCCCAAAGAGTCTATATGACTCGAGAGAGTGAAGATCCAAGACCAGGAGGTCGTGTAGTCCTAAGGCGGGAAGGGGGGTTGCACCAAAAATGCATTCACGTAAATTGTAGCTGTGACCCCCTTATTAATCCCTTCCAAGTGGAATATAGTAATGAGTTTTCTTTTAATTTGAAATCAATTTGTTTTTAAATTTAAATTAGTTTATGGAATCTAATGTTTAACTTAAGGAAATAAACATATATTTTTTAATATAATAAAAATATTTGTTTTTCCCATCTTTGATTGGTTAATATATTTGAAGCGTTATTGTTTCCTTCATTCTTTCAATGTGCTTAATATACAAAATGTGTGTACCTAGCTAATTCAATTTCAGAGAAAGAATGAGGCAGAGGTGTAATTTCCATCCATTTATCAACATTTGATTTTTTTTTTTTAGGATTTATGTTGTGACAACTTATATTAAAGTAATATCATCATAAACATTGATGATGAGGAATATTTGTGTAAATATTATTTTTATTTATTTTATTTTAGTAGAAACAAAGTCATTAGAGAATCCAATTATAAATAGTAAATCATTATTCAATGGGAGAGTGAAAAGGGATAAAAACCATGAGAGTAAATATTATCCATGAGAATAAGTGTAAACTTACACCCAAAGTTGTGGGATGTGAGGAAAAAAGTTAGCACAAAGATAGGTCAACCATATTCCCTAGGGTTAGGGATGAGGCTAACTTTGAGAAAGACCAAGGCAAGCTATTTCTTTTTGTTAAAAAGGAAGAAAAGACAAGTATAGAGGAGGCTATGGTGAGTATAGGCTTGGAGATGACAAGAGAAAGTAATTGTTTATAGTTGGGAGGAGCTACATTTTATACTCATTTTGTTCCTTGAATTTTGAAGCATGCTAGTATATGTGTTACTTCCTTTTATTTATATGTGTGGAATCAAAAAATGATAAATATTTACACTGACATGTTAAATTTAAAGGTTATATATATATATATATATATATATATATATATGCGAATTACTAGAATTAGCTACAACAAAGAAAAGAGAAGTATCCATATATTTCACAGTTTTGGAAACCAAAGCATAGTGTCAAGATAAACCAAACTAAAGTTATTGTTATGAATATTATGGAGACTTTACAAACATGTATTAAAAATATTATACAGAGTAATTAAATATGAATAAAATACAAGGGTTATGAATATATAAAAATATTGGTATGAAAGTTTTCAACTCCAAAAGGTTCTAGGGTGTTTGTATGGAAACTCTCGAGAAAACGATAGGGTTTTTAGCCGTTGTTTAACAAAGAAAAAAAAACTAAAATATTTTTAAAACAAAATCCTTGTCATATCACTGGGGTTGAAGGAAATAGCACTTAATGTTGTTCATATAATAACTAGAACCCGTAAAACCTTTATATGGGACCGGTATCTCATTACCAAACCGTAAACATTAAAGAAGCTCATCATATTAAATCAAGAGTTTATCAAATTATTTAAACACATACATAGAGTTAGTATGATGAATCTCTTATCATTATCCCAACCCATAAGAACTATAAACCAAGTTTGTGTTTGGAAACCTTGAAGGATATGACAGATAGTTGAACCCAGTATTGCTTCTAGAGAGCATAATGTTGGGAAGCGGAAGCGAAAAATAACATAAAACCAGAGAAAATAACTCACAATTGACACAGTGACTTATGTGTGGAAACCCAATGCGGGAAAAAACTACCAACAATGATAATCAATATTCTTTTATTCAAGGGAGAATTACAATCGCCAACCCAGGCATAGAACCATCGTCTCCTCGCATATAAACAACACCTCTTTATTGCGTCTTTCTCTCACACACTCACTACACATTGCACTCTTACCTTGATGGGTATGATCATATATATAACATCTATCACTCAGTTAGAATGAATAGATCACATAGTTACACGAACAGTTCATAAATAGATTGCATGCATGTGCATTAACATAGATGCATGTATGTGTATGTGACCACATGTGGAAATTCATTGGCATGTTTCCAACAGTATCCACCTTGACAACAATTTACCTGATATATCATGCCCTTAATTAATTCATCACCGTTTCTGCAATCCAAGGGAAGCCAAACACCATCACATCTCCGCAACTTCTCTAACAATACAGTTACATGAACTTGTCTACACGATTCACTCCAGTATGGACCACTCTGCCTAATAAACCGATGCACTTGTCCAAATATCATGAATCATAACCACTGACCAAATCACTACAACCACTGTAGGTGATACTTGTGCTTGTGTTTTTGAAGCACCCATTTCTATTCACTTCATATGGATTTTCCATGTGTCTACTAACAACACCAACTGCATGTGAAATGATGACCATTTCCACATCTCAATCATCAAACTTCCTACTAGCATATAACACTTGAGACATGTGACCCTTTTCTTCTTCATCAATTAGGACATACAACTGAAAAGAACTTACAATGGAAAGCGAAAGGGATTTGACTGATTTCACTTTATTCATACCGAATTTTGTGAGTATCTTCACCACATGCTTATGTTGCGATAACCAAGATTACCATATTTCCTGTCTCTGTGTATTTCCATGCCCAATATTTGTTTTCCTGCTCCCATATCCTTCATAAAAAACTCGTTAATCAACTGAGCCAATCTGTTAATCTCAACCATGCTTGTGCTTGCAACAAGCATAACATATAACACAAAGATAATGAATATACCATAAACACAATTCTTATACTCAATTCTTGTAAAATTGGGCTCACCATGAAGGAATCAAACATATTTTACCATTTTCCTAGCATGCTTCAGGCCATTAAATGATTTTTGAGTTTTCAAACAAATCTTATATTGCGATTCTGAACTAACCATTCTGGTTGTTCCATATACATCCCCTTATCCAAAAAAAATCCATGTAAAACAATTTTAGCATCTAGTTGTACTATCACAACCAATGCTAACACAACATGAATAGAAAAAAAAATTTAACAACTAGTGAGAAACTTTCATGGAAATCAATACCTTCCAAATACCTTTCTCCTACCAACCATGCTTTGAACCTTTCATATTTTACTATGTTGGATTTTATAAAAGGATATTCATCAAACACTGCATCTGTGTCCATGCTGATTTTGTGGGTAGTAGGAGACCACAGTTTGCACCCCTTAACATCATCACCATATCAAATATCTACCTGTTTGATATGGGTCCTATTTAGAAAAATGATAAAAAACCATAAGCATCACAATCAAATAATTTCACATTTGAGTAATCACCAGATGACTTGTTCATACCTCTTCAAGAATCTTTTTTATTTTGCAACCGATGGTGACCGAGTTACCAGATAGCACAATCTCTTCTGTCACAAATATTGTTGCAACTTGGCATTACTAAACATGCCTATTCGATCCCAAATTCCTTGAAATACTTTCCAAGTTCCATGGATATGAGCTTACCTTAATCATATATTCTCAAACACTTGATTGACCTTCCAACACATCATCCTTTCTACAAACCCACCTTTCTAAATTGTACACACTCCTTCACCTTGAACTTTGCATTCGAACAACTTTGACCAAATACGGCCAAGCCAACCAAGTAAGCCTTCACTGCTTACCTCCAAGCCCATTTACAATGGAGTTCACCAAGCCTTTTATAGGCTTCATTACATGCAATCCATGGACACAATACCACGGGATACCCAAAACACATGGACCTGGAAAACCACTTTCTTTGACCTAGAAACATATTTAAGTCATTAACTCTCTCACCGAGTCAAGGTTAACCCAACATACATGCCTGCCACATATTCATTCTACCTAAATCTATGTCTAGACTTTTTATAGGTGACCTAATAAACCAGGGGTATGCATGCCTATCAAGGTCTTACACACATATGTCCATTTACCTGCAATCAATAATTTCTACAACTCCAAGGTAAATACATTTTTTTTTCTTTCACAGTGACTCAACCATCACCGCTCTTATTGTTGTTTCCTTGTCAATCACCACTCATATTGTTGTTTCCTTGTTGAGCTTCCATAGCTCACAATTACATTCTTGCTGCTAAATTTATCCACCTCAAACTTAGAACTGTGTACTCTCACCATTAGCACAAAAAACCACCCAAATTGTAACTTATAAAACCAAGATTTTGTAATATGTGAAGAAACCAATCTTAAAGTTCAAGGTTAAACCCAAAACATTAATTAAAAGATTTAATATATATATATTTAATATTCAAAACCTTTTACCAAAACAAAGAGACTCCACCTCTAAACAAATAAGTTATTAAAACATCCTCCACCCATTTTACTTTACCAAAGAGATCCTCCCATGTGCGTAATAAAAAGGAATCTTTTGCATAATGCTACTATCCTTTAAGAATCATATTTCATACCTCATGTGAATAATATACCCTCACCACAGGTATCACTCCCTCCATAAAACAAGTATTGCTACCTCCATAAAACGTTGTCAATGATCTGAGAATTATCCCTACATATCATGTCTTCCTTAGGCTGTAAAGAACGATGATCCACCCCTATCGCTCTTCCCATATACCTCAAATATTGATGAGCTTTGAATGAGGGAATGTGTAGGGAGCGATGTTTGACTCCACATGAAGTTTACGAGTGAATTATTTCCCCCCTTGAAAGCGTTGGCCAGCTATAGACAAGAAACTATCACCCTCATGCACTCGACACACGGATCTCCTCGCCCCAATTTTCGTGGAAACTCGCCCTCACAAGATGACATTGGATTCTCTTTCTTTCACATAGAAGATCTCGTTCAATGGCTCTCTCGAACTCACACAAATTTTCTTGGCTAGATTAATCTACTCTAATATCTAGTGATCAAATTCTTTTCTCCTTCGTTCTTAAATTGACACATGTAGAAATTTAATGTGGGAAAAAAACGGGCAATGATAATGGGTATTCTTTATTCAAGGGAGAATCACAATTGCCAACCCAAGCATACAACCATATTCTAGTCTCATACACACAACACCTCAGTATTGCATCTTTCTCTCACACACTCACTACACATTGCACACTTACCTCTATCGGTATGCTAGTATATATAACATCTATTACTCAGTTACACAAACAGACCATGAATAGATCACATAATTACACTAACAATTCATAAATAAATTGCATGTTTCCAACATATACTTAGTGCGTTGCTAAATTAAATTATTTACATGTTATATGCAGTTCCTCGAACCCGAGTTCAATCAAGGGATATATAAAAACCCTGCACAGAGAAATGGACAAGTTAGAATTATTACCAAATGATATATGAGAACCAAACAAATGTATTTTTGTAAACGAACTATCCCTTACCTTGAAGCTTAAATATAACTCATGCAAGGTAACGAATTGCATCGTTGTTCCTTATGTACAGAGAAGACCTGACCTGTAGGATACCATGTGTATGCATTTACATGGTTGAATGTATGAGTCATTGTGAAGAGTGAATCAATTTCAGTTGTTTCTATTGTACGAGCGAGTGCAAGGAGTTCATAGCATCCACAAAGGGTGAGTTGAGATATTATGTTTCGACTCGTAAGCTCAAAAGATATAGCATGAACTTGTGTATGCAAGGAGTGCATAGACGTTCAAAAGGACTGTAGGACAAAGTTTTTAGACTCAAAATTTCAGGAGCAGGAGTAGTGCGACTTTAGTCACAGAAGAAAGGAGTTGGAGAATAGTCACAAAGAGTGCAAAATCACCCACATAGAAGTTGAGTGTGGAATAAAACCTATTGCAAGGAGTACAGAGGCCGAGATTTCAACTAAGTGTCGAAGGGAGTATTTTGATGAACGAAAGAAGGTTGAGCAACTTAAGTTCAAGAGGAAGAGCAGAGGAGAATCCCTGAGATTTTCATAAAAAATCCATGAAAAATATTTTTTCCGGAAAGAGGCAAATAACTCCAAACCGTCGGATCTGAAATAACTATGTGCAAGGCGGTCGTAAGTTGTTTCGACATTTGATGGTTCGGGAAGTCTAGAGGTGTTACAAGTGTGAAGTCACGAACTCACGAAGTAATTGCAATCATTGGTTGTCTGGGAGACACGCGACATAAATCCATAAGTTTGAAGAAGGGCGCTTTGGGAAGAGTTGAAGGTGGAGCTCGTGATATTTCTCAATCCTGAATTCACAAAGGACTAGCCCACGGTCATAAACCGTGGTCACCAAAGCCGAAGTTTTAGCACAGAGTTAGTACTCGCGAAGTTGATTGTTGTCGGGAGCACTGAAGAGCGAAAGCACATATAGTTTGACACCAAAAGAGTGTCGAAGGCCCGAAGAGTCAATATAACTCAAGAGTGTGAATATCCAAGGCCATGATGTCACGTAGTCCCAAGGAGGGAAGGGGGGTTGCAATAGGAGTGGTATCAGAGAAGAGACATAATTGATTTCTGTAGGAAGAGAGGTAGACTAATATCGACGAGAGGTATCAGATATGTCAGCACAATGCCTCCTAGAAGACATGATGAGCCACCCGTAGAAAATAGATCTTTGGATAGGGAGATGAGATAATTGTGTGCGAGGTTGGATGCCATGTAAACAAAACAAAGGAGAGCACTTGGTGTTGGAGACATCAGCGATGAAAAAATTGAAGAAGTGGAAGTCGAAGAAGCTGTAGGAGAGGATGTTATGGAAGATCTCTTGTTGAAAGTGGTTGTCAAGTTGGGAGCCAGAGCGAAGATCAACGTCCCAATGTATGGAGGTAATTTAGACACTGAAGAGTTGCCTGATTGGATACGAGCGATGGATAAGTATTTCGACTATTAAGATGTCGAAGAGGAGAAAAAGGTGAGACATGTCATCACTAGGTTGAAAATACATGCAACATTATGGTGGGATGAACTGCAGGCTGACAAAAGTAGCAAGGGAAAAAATAAGATTAAGAGTTGCGATCAAATGGTAGCTAAGATAGAGGATAAATTCATACATAAGGATTACTAGATAAATCTATTCAGGAGGATGGAAAACTTGAGAAAAAAAGCGATGACTGTGAAGGAGTACACAGAGGAGTTCTACAGATTGAACATCAGGGTTGGACAGAGAGAGAGAGATGAATAGAATGTTTCGAGGTACATCAATGGCCTAAGATATGATATGCAAGATGAAATCAACATGGTGGCAATCAAAATAGTAGAGGATGCATATCAGATTGTTCTGAAGGTAGAAGACAAGTTGACAAGGAAGTAGAGTCAACAAAACAGGTGTAGAAGTTTGAACAGAGGCAAAGGAGTTTCCCAGGACAAGGCACAAAATCCCAAGGGCGAGGAAAATAAGCCACATAATCACTCTGAGAGAGGGGGAATTTCCCAAGGAAGGCATAGTGGTGGAAAAAAATCTTTTCCCAAAGGAAGAGGAAGAAGCAGAGGAGGATAAGTAAGATGTTCTTCATGATGAAGAAAAAGGCACATGTCTTGGGATTGTCCCGAGAGAAAGAAAGAGGGAGGTGAAGCTCACATTTCGTAAGCGCAAGAGAGAGATGTCGAGACAGAAGGTGCAGAGGATGGGATGTCTTTTATGATGAAGAAGGTTCTCTTAAATCCAGAGCCATAATTTGAAATTCTAGCATAGAGGAACAGTTTGTTCAGGACAACTTGCAAAGTGAAGGATAGAGTTTGCAAGGTAATAATTGATAGTGGGAGCACTGAAAACTTACAATCAACCAAGTTGGTGGAGAAGTTAGAGATGGAGACGAATGTACACCCGACGCCGTATAATGTCTCATGGTTGCAGAAAGGTCATCGAGTAACAGTAACTAAACAATTCCTTGTTGAATTTAAGATAGGAGGAAATAGAGATGAAATTATATGTGATGTGATTCTGATGGATGTATGACATGTTTTGTTGGGAATACCATGGCAGTATGAAAAGAATTTCATTCATGATGGGAGGAGAAATAGTTACACCTTGGAGAAGAATGGTAGGACACACATGTTACTACCAATTGAAGAGAAGAGAGTGAAGGATGAAGCTATCATGAGCGTACTTCTCATGAGTGGGAAGGAACTCCTGAATGAAGTAAAGAAGGAACAAGAGATGCATATTGTTGTAGTGAGGAAGTTGAGGGTTACCCTTACCTGTACTTCAATGGGATATTTTCCTGAGGAAATTCAGGAACTGTTCGAGAATTTTGTTGATATAGTAGTGGATGAGTTTCCAAGCTCATTGCCACCTATCATAAGTATCATTCGTCACATTGATTTGATACCAGGAGCAAACGTGTCGAACAAAGATGCATACAAGTTGACACCTCAAGATAATGAGGAGGTGAAAAGATAGGTTCATGATCTGTTAGACAAACAATTGGTTAGAGAAGGCTTGAGTCCATGTGCAATACCAATTGTATTGAGCCCGAAGAAGGATGTTGAATGTGTACAGACTCAAGAGCCATCAACAATATCACCATCAGATACAAATTCCCATTGCCAAGAATGGATGACTTGATGGATTGTTTGACCGGTGTGAACTATTTTTCAAAGTGGATATCACGAGATAAGGATGAGAGAAGTTGATGAGTGTAGAACAACATTCAAGACAAATGAGGTGTTGTATGAATGCCTTTTTATGTTGTTTGGCTTGACAAATGACCCAAATACTTTTATGCGGCTAATGAATGAAGTGTTGAAAGATTTTACTGGAAAGTTTGTGATTGTATATCTGGATGATATATTGGTCTTTAGGAATACTAAAGAGGAGCACTTGAGGCACTTGACATTGGTAATGAGGAGGTTACAACAAGAGAAGTTGTTGATTAATATGAAAAATTCCTCTTTCATCAAGATGGAACTCATTATTTTGGTTTTTGTGATTTCTTCAAATGAATAAAAGATGGATCCCGAAAAGGTGAAAGAAATCAGAGAATGGTCGCCACCGAGGAATATCTTTGAAGTGAGAACATTCCATGGACTGGAAAGTTTTTATTGGAAGTTCATCAGGAATTTTAGTGGGATTAGTGCTCAAATGATGGATACAGTGAAGAAAAGACATAAGTATTTTAAATGGATAAAAGAGGTTGAGAGGAGCTTCAACATATTGAAGGAGAAGATAATGGAACAACCGATTGTGGTATTACTAGATTTTGGAAAGACATTTCAGGTGATATGTGACATGAGTGGAGTTGCAATTACAGTGGTCTTGAGCCAAGATAATAGGCCCGTTGCATTTTTCAGTGAGAAGTTGAACACATCTAAGAAGAATTAATCCACGTATGAAAAAGAGTTTTATGCCATAATTCAATCCTTGAATACATGAAGACACTATCTCGTCCCAAAGGAGTTTATTTTGTACAACGATAATCAATATTTTCAATTCATAACCAAATAGGAGAAATTAAACCAGAGACATGCCAAGTGGATAGAGTTTATGAAAATTTTTACTTTTGTTATTAAACACATTTCTGGTAATGCTAACAAGGTTGTTGATGCATTGAGCATGAGAATTTTTATTCTACGGGAATTTCAGGTCCAAACCTTGGGGTTTGATCACCTTAAGGAAATGTATCAAAATGATCTAGATTTCGGGGAGGCATATGAAGCATGTGTGAATCCTGTAATCAGAGACATAATCCAGTGGGTCGAATATCTGATTCAAGATGGGTTTTTGTTCAAGGGATGTCCGTTGTGCATACCAAAGTGTTCTATGAGGGAGAATTTGCTAAAGGAAAAGCATAGTGGGGGTCTAACCGAACATTTCGGCCATGAAAAAACATTAGCTTAGTTGAACGGTTCATATTATTGGCCATGGATGAGAGCAGAGGTTAAGAGGTTTGTGAACAAATGTAAGATTTGTCAATATGCGAAGGGGAAGAAGAAAAAAATTGGGTTGTATCATCCATTGCCTATTCCAAAGAGGCCTTGGGATGCAATAAGCATCGATTTTTTGTTGGGGTTGCCAAGGACACAAAGGGGAAGTGATTCCATATTTGTAGTAGTTAACATATTTTCAAAGAATGCACACTTTATCCCATGCTAGAAGATTAGTGATGCAACGCATGTTGAGAATTTGTTTTTCAAAGAGGTTGTGAGACTCCATGGATTTCCCAAGAGTATAGTTTCAAGTAGTGATACCAAGTTTGTTGGTTATTTCTGGAGGACATTGTGGAAGAAGTTGGGGACAAAACTATGCTTTAGTTTTGCATATCATCCGTAAATCGATGGACAAACTGAAGTGGTAAATCTAAGTTTACGGTATTTGCTGAGGAGTTTGGTCACTGAACACCATAGTCAGTGGTATCATATTTTAGAACAAGCGTAGTTTGCGTATAATGACTCAGTGAACAGAAGCCCTGGGAAGATTCCATTTCAGATAGTGTATGGAATGAATCCAAGAGGAGTGTCAGAGTTGAGAAACCTGGTGAAGAGTGAATTTAGGAGCGCTGGAACCAAAGACTTCGCTGCAAAAATGTAGGAACTTCATAATCATATCAAGGAGAAATTGAAGAAGAGAAGCAGTGAATACAAACATAGAGTTTATCAACAAATAAGGAACTTGAATTTGAAGTCGAATATCAAGTTCTAGAACATTTAAGAAAGGAAAGGTTCATAAAGGGAACATATAATTGAAAAAGATAGGACCGTGAAAAATCCTAAGAATATTTGGTGAGAATGCTTATGAGATAGAGTTTCCAGGAGATGTGGGAATATCACCCATATTAGACATTGGAGACCTGTATGCATACATGGAAACTGGAGCCGGAGGATCCGAAGATCAAAAGAAGATCCAGTGGGAGAAAAATATGCATGTAACAGAGAAGTCGTAGATGGAGTGTTAAGAACCTAAATAGATCTACTAATATAATCACAAAAAATATTGAATACACAATAGATCCACAAAGCAAGATAGAAGAAACCACACTTTATTATTACCAAACCCTTGAGGTAGGGAAACATCGTACAATGGATCCTATTATGGAAGGGATCCTCTCCTGTTCACTTGCCTCTTCGAGGGGGCATCCTCCTATTGAGTTACTTCTCCAAATACAATATTTCTCTTCATATCCCATTACATTGCTTGAACATCTTTATATAGTACTACCATCACCTGAGAACATTCTAGAGAAATAATCTTCTAGAAATAGAATCTTCTAAGAAGTCCTCTTATATTTATTATATATAACTATCCATTTATTATATCTAACTACCATAGTGGGCCTTATTTAATAATATAGTGGACCTAGTCCACCTTACATTGAATGGCCTCCACTATTATCACTATGGGCCCTCTGGGACCCACCACTACCTCTGTAGCTACCTTACATTCCATCCCTCTTATGAAAGTGTTGTCCTCAATGCTTGATGTGCAACCATATACCAGGGTCCCATGGATAAGTGTGGACCATAGTGTTGAAGTAGACTAGAGAACCAGTGTCCCATTTTTAAATGGTAGCCACCATGATGAAGTATTCCAACCGCCATTGTAAACCAGGTTCCCATGTCCAATTGCTCATGTGAACCCCACATGGAATATATCGACACCCAATAACCAACTGAAAATTATGCTCCCAATACTGACACCTATCATGTGGATCCAAATAAGAAGATCCATCCACATAGTGGAAAAGGGTCGTAGCAGTATCTGGAAGGAATAATACCACTATAGAATATGCAGGATGAACACTGGTAATAATCATCATCTCTCGATTTGTCACATTGATTCTCTCTACAGAAGGTGTATTAGAGTCATCAAATAAAATTTGAAAGTGGTTGTCATCCCAGAAATGACAACTATCGATATACCAATCATCAAAATCGGCCTCAAAATCATACCAAGCACATATTTATTGATTATATTCATCCCTGATATCCGCCATAAGAAATCTCTCCTGCATGTTATTCAATGAATCTTGAATACTACGAAAACTATAATTGAGGCCATCTGCAAAGTCATCCAATGTGTCAAACAATTGGGATTTGAATGCTTCAGTAATTTGTAGAATGTATTTGAGGGTTTGAGAGGAAATGACCATTTGAGCACCCTATGAACTCTTCGGTCCCCCAACCATTATGAAAAAACTCAAGAAATAGAACAATAAGTTACGACAGAAAATCACGGTTTTTTCTAGAAAAACCTTAAAAAACTATTGAATTTAAAATGCTCATAATCTCACTTCCTGGACTCCATTTTGGATGATTTGTTTTTTTAAATTGGGATAAATTATGAGAGGAACTCAAATATGTAGTTTTTTTGGGAAAATTCAGCCTCCAACTATTACAGAAAAAAAAAAAAAAAAAATTTGCACCGGCGTCCGCGGAAAAACCCTTGAAAATTTGTAGATTTTAAAACTTCAATATCTTGACTTCCTGGACTCCGTTTCAAACAATTGTTTTTTTTAAATTGGGTTTTTTTTTTAGAGGAACACAGATATACAACCTTTTTCTGCAATTTTTTCACACAAATATACCAAAAAATTATTGAATGTCCCAGCCCTCTTTTTTCTTTTCTGAAACAAAATCTGCAAAAATAAAAAAATATTTGCCCACAATGTTTGCCAAGGAAAGTGCTCTAATACCACTTGTTAAAAACCTATATCAGATCTGAAAATATACTTCAATGATACCAATAATAAACCATAAACCATTCACTATAACATGAACACAAGAAATAGAGAAAACCCATGAGGTAGGCTAACACCATATATTAATCCTTATGGAAGGATAAAACTCCTCAAGCAATCATTGTTTTTACAATCACAATATTCTTCGCTCTCAACTTGTGTGCTTTGAATATTCCTTATTGGAACTTGCAATCTATTAACCAACTGAGAATTGATAAAATTATGCATGCAACTAGGGTTAATAGAAACAATGATATTTTCTTTATGAATACAATCATGAACCTGTAATAAAGTTTTTTTACATGAAAATAAACTCTTGGTTCTCCCTTTAACCTTATTTTCTGCATGAGACCACTTGTCTAACAATAGTTTTTCAAATTATTCATTGGAGAGTGTCAACATCTCCTTATAGTCAAGCGATTTCCACCAAATGGCAGCATGACCTTGCAATTTGAGATCTACCCAATGGGGCCAATTCTCTTCCCATGCTGACTTTATTTATTTAATGAATGATTCAATACTAGGGCCATCAAATTTCCCTGTAAAATACATCTTTCTATGAAAAACTGCAAAAATAGAACAATAAGTTACGGCAGAAAATCACGGCTTTTTCCGGAAAAACCTTGAAAAATTGTTGAATTTAAAGTGCTCATAACTTTACTTCCTGAACTCTGTTTTGGATGATTGTTTATTTGAAATTTGGTATTTTTCCAAGAGCAATTCAAATAACCAATTTCTATTTCTAAATTAATCTCGTAAAGCTTCATATATGAACTTGAAGTGTGTCACCCTATTTGTCTTCCCCAGAAAAACTTCTGCAAAAAAAGAAAACAAATCTTCCCTTCTTTAGCCAAGGAAAGTGCTCTGATACCAATTGTTAAGAACCCAAATAGCTATGCAAATATAATCACCACAAATACTGAATACAAAATATATCCACAAAGCAATATAGAAGAAACCACACTTTATTATTACCAAAACCTTGACGTAGGGCAACACCGTACAATGGATCATATTATGGAAGGGATACTCTCCTATTCACTTGCCTCTTCAAGGGGTCATCCTCCTATTGAGCTACTTCTCCAAATACAATATTTCTCTTCATATCCCATTACATTGCTTGAACATCTTTATATAGTACTACCATCACCTAAGAACATTCTAGAGAAGGAATCTTCTAGAAGTAGAACCTTATAAGAAGTCCTCTTACATTTATTATATCTAACTACCCATTTATTATATATAACTACCATAGAGAGATTTATTTAATAATATAGTGGAACTAGTCCACCTTACATTGAATGGCCTCCACTATTATCACTATGGTCCCTCTGGGACCCACAACTACCTCTCTAGCTACCTTACATTTCGTCCGTTTTATGACAGCGTTGTCCTCAATGCTTGATGTACAACCATATACCAGGGTCCCATGGATAAGTGTGGACCATAGTGCTCACGTAGACTAGAGAACCAGGGTCCCATTGAAAAATGGTAGCCACCATGCAGAAGTATTTTAACCACCATTATAAACTAGGGTTCCATGTCCAATTACTCATGTGAACCCCACATGGAACATATCAGCACCCAATAACCAACTAAAAATTATTCTCCCAATACTGACACATGTCATGTGGATCTAAATAAGAAGATCCATCCACATAGTGTAAAAGAGTCGTAGCAGAATCTGGAAGGAATAATACCACTATAGAATATGCAGGATGGACACTAGTAATAATACCACACTTTATTATTACCAAACCCTTGAAGTAGGGAAACATTGTACAATGGATCCTATTATGGAAGGGATCCTCTCCTGTTCGCTTGCCTCTTCGAGGGGGAATCCTCCTATTGAGCTACTTCTCCAAATACAATATTTCTCTTCATATCCTATTACATTGCTTGAACATCTTTATATAGTACTACCATCACCTAAGAATATTCTAGAGAAGGAATCTTATAGAAGTAGAACCTTCTAAAAAGTCCTCTTACATTTATTATATCTAACTACCCATTTATTATATCTAACTACCATAGTGGGTCTTATTTAATAATATAGTGGACTTGGATCACCTTACATTAAATGACCTCCACTATTATCACTATGGGCCCTCTGGGCCCCACCACTACCTCTCTAGCTACCTTACATGGAAATGATCATAGGTCAACAAATTGGTAAGAAGAGCAAAAGGAACACATATTTTGAATAGTTGGTAAAGTGGAAAGGACGACCAGTAGAAGATGCCAGTTGGGTTGGTGAAGCAGACATCTAGAAGCATGGAAAGTCAGTGCAGGAGTTCATGGACAGAAGCCCATGAATTTTTCATCCAGTGGAGTATGATGCAAGAGCATCACCAACAAATCATATTTAAATATTTTTGAATTCCAAAGTTGGTGTATTAATGTAATATCTGAAAAATATTTTGAGTTATGAACATCTTTAATGATCAGAGGCTGAGCCATCGAATAAGATCGATGGGGGAATGTATTTTTGTTTAATGTGAAAGATTGCACTACAGATTTGGAGCTTCCACTCTTATCTGTCTCACTCAAATATTTATTGTAATAAATGTTAAGTGGTTGAAAGATTTTATTTCGATAGGATAGCTTTAGAGTATTTGGAGGGAAGAACTCAAAGAGTCCCTTTGTATAAAGCTTGGTATTGTTTCTGAGAAGAGACAGTTGAATCTAGTGTGTATATCGTCATTGTAGCAAAGAGTCGAGAGTTACAGAGAAGTAGTGTATGTATGAACACAATTTTCAGTTGAGTGAATATAACAGAGGAACATTGTCCTAAATATATGGTGTTGCATTTATCTCAACGAGTGAATGGTAGACTTTTCTATTTTATTCTATGTTATTTCATGTTCTTATAATTCTGCATGAATTTACATGGTTGAATGCATGATTCACTCTGAAGAGTGAATAAGTTTCAGTTGTTTCTCTTCTATGAGTGAGTGCAAGGACTGCATAGCGTTTGCAAGGAGTTTGTTGACATAGTCTGTTTCGACTCATAAGTTCAGAAGAGATAGCATGAACTTGTTTATGCAAGGATTGCATCGATGTTCACAAGGAGTGCGAGACAAAGTTTTCAGACTCAAAAGCTCAGGAGGAGTAGTAGTGCGACTTTAGTCACAAAAAAAAGAAGGAGTTGGAGAACATTCACAAAGAGTGTGAAATCACCCATAGAGAAGTTGAGTGTGGAAGAAAACATGTTGCAAGGCGTGCACAGGATGAGATTTCGACTAAGTTTCGAAGGGAGTATTTTGATGAACAAAATAAGGTTGAGGAAGTTAATTTCAAGAGGGAGAGCGGAGGAGAATCCCTGAGATTTTCATCAAAAATCCATGAACAAGATTTGTTCTTGAAGGAGATGAATAACTCCAAACTATCAGATATGAAAGAATTACGTGGAAGTTGGTAGTAAGGTCTTTTTAAATTTTGTGGTTTGGCAAGTCTGGAGGTGTTACAAGTGGGAAGTTGTGAACTCACGGAGTCACGAAGTAATCACAATCGTTGGTTGAATGGGAGACATGCGGCATAAATATGGAATTTCGAAGAAGGGTGCTTCGGGAAGAGTTGAAGGTAGAGGTTGCGATATTTCGGAAGCCGAATTCATGTTGGACTTGCCCACGGTCATAGCCCATGGTCAAAAAAGTGGAAGGTTTAGTGCAAAGTTAGTACTCGCGAAGTTGAGTGTTGTCGGGAGTGTCGAAGAGTGAAGGCATGAGTAACTCAACCCCACGGGTAAGATAAAAAGGGACATGTGTGTTGAGAATTCGAGGTATGTCGAAGGCCCAAAGAGTCTATATGACTCGAGAGTGTGAAGATCCAAGACCAGGAGGTTGTGTAGTCCCAAAGAGGGAAGGGGGGTTGCACCAAAAATGCATTCATGTAAATTGTAGCTTTGACCCCCTTATTAATCCCTTCCAAGTGGAATATAGTAATGAGTTTTCTTTTAATTTGAAATCAATTTGTTTTTAAATTTAAATTTGTTTATGGAATCTAATGTTTAACTTAAGGAAATAAACATATATTTTTTAATATAATAAAAATATTTGTTTTTCCCATCTTTGATTGGTTAATATATTTGAAGCCTTATTGTTTCCTTCATTCTTTCAATGTGCTTAACAGACAGAATGTGTGTACCTAGCTAATTCAATTTCAGAGAAAGAATGAGGTAGAGGTGTAATTTCCATCCATTTATAAACATTTGAATATTTAATTTTTTTCAGGATTTATGTTGTGACAACTTATATTAAAGTAATATCATCACAAACATTGATGATGAGGAATATGTGTTGAAATATTATTTTTATTTATTTTATTTTAGTAGAAACAAAGTCATTAGAGAATCCAATTATAAATAGTAAATCATTATTCAATGGGAGAGTGAAAAGGGATAAAAACCACGAGAGTAAATATTATCCATGAGAACAAGTGTAAACCTACACCCAAAGTTGTGGGATGTGAGGAAAAAAGTTAGCACAAAGATAGGTCAACCATATTCCATAGGGTTAGGGATGAGGCTAACTTTGAAAAAGACCAAGACAAGCTATTTGTTTTTGGTAAAAAATAAGAAAAGACAAGTATAGAGGAGGCTATGGTGAGTATAGGCTTGGAGATGACAAGAGAAAGTAATTGTTTATAGTTGGGAGGAACTAAATTTTATACTCATTTTGTTCCTTGAATTTTGAAGCATGCTGGTATATGTGTTACTTCCTTTTATTTATATGTGTGGAATCAAAAAATGATAAATATTTACACTGACATGTTAAATTTAAAGGTTATATATATATGAATTACTAGAATTAGCTACAACAAAGAAAAGAGAAGTATCCATATATTTCATAGTTTTGGAAACCAAAGCATAGTGTCAAGATAAACCAAACCAAAGTTATTGTTATGAATATTATGCAGACTTTACAAACATGTATTAAAAATA
>ML787558.1:195678-212984 GCA_009831015.1 Picea engelmannii
TAAAATATACTATGTGTAGGATTACATCAACACATTTTTTTTTCTCATGATAGAAGTAAAGGGCATGTCGGATGAACAATGATTCTATCATTTTATGAAGGGTCTTCAACATTGGGTTCCAACTTAATTGTAGAGGAAGAATGTACAGCCCTTACCATTGAAAATTGTGATAGTAGACTAGCTACTAGACTTAAAGGTTGGGGCGAGTAAACTATAGGTTGATGATGGGACAACAAGGCCAGGTGACTTGACTCTCATCATCACAAAAACTTATTTACATTTTATACTATATTATATCTAATACATCTAAAGAGTTAAAATGTTAAAATGGAGGTATTACAAGGAATGTCTAGGAGACGAGGAAGCCATAATGAAAAGAATTTGGCATTAGAGATGGGCACGCAAATCGAAATAGATATTAGAGAAGTTGAAAATATGAACTCCAACCTAGCTAAGGTACTCGGGACTACTAGAAAAATCCTTTTCATATGGGCAAGTGGGACAAAATGAACAACTTCTTAGTGGCTCCCTTGGATTATTTTGACAATATTCTTTAACATGAGTTTCTATGTCAGAACAAGGTGGCATCGATGCCGCACCTAGGGTGTATAGTCAAGATGGACAAGGTTCACCCAAGTCATTGGGAAATTCAAGATCTAAGGAAAAATGAGAACCCTAATAAATAATTTTGAGAGAAAACTTGATAAGCCGAATCAGTGTTTGGGACAACAATCAAACACTACTGATACAAATTAAGAAACTTTACAAAATAACTAAATCCCTAATGGAAAATATGCCTTTCCCAATGACATGGTAAATCTCTGATTCATATCACTAGTTCCAATGACTAACCCGATCACTATCCTTATGATTGTTTCTCCTTATTGAGGTTTCTCTCAAAATCCTTCATTAATCAAAGGGGCATATGCAATATTAAAGGAAATGGTAAATTCTCCATGAGGACCAAAACTAACTTCAACAATTCATGAAGAACATCATTAATTAATCATGTGACTGAAGATTTCACAAAATTGACAGAAATGGAATGATTCTTTGATGACCTCAAATATCAAATAGTTATTACAAGGCAATGTGTAAGTACGATTGAGACTTTCTTTCTAAAACAAAATGGTCAATAAGTTTCATATCACATGAAAATTACAATTGGAATAATATGTTTCAATTATTTTCTTAGTCAAAATATGATTGTAATGAGTATTTTGATGCATGCACTTATATCAATATGATTGTAATGAGTATTTTGATGCATGCACTTATATAGACTTTTATTTAGGTCATTAAAGTCCTATTGACTAGGAGAGGGTAGTTGACTCCTTACAAGATACCTTCCTTACAAACAAAGGAACTTTGGCTACAAATTTGTGACTAAGGTGTAACTATTCTTCTATTTAGACTTACTTCCCATCTCATACTTCCCTTATAACTTTCATGGACATTGTGATGCATGGAAAGGTATAACCCTAAGTATTAAGACTCAATGAAGTAGCTTTAGCCTTATCAGTAAAAATCAAGGCAACCCATTGCTGAGATTTCCTTCCCTTTTTAGAATCCTGATTCTTCTATTGAGATTTCACGTTAAGCCCTAATTAAAGCCCCTAACCCTTATGAAGCCCTAGATATTGACTTATTACATTTCAAGTGTTATATTAGTAAGTCAGTTTAATTTTACTATTTAATTATAATTATACCCTTTTTATAGTTTCAATGAAATTGCTTTAACACTATCAATGAAAATTGAGAAAACCTACCTAAAATTATTTGTAAATACATTGGTTTCATATTTAGGTCAACAACCACCCTCAATATTTAGATCAACAACCACCCTCAATATTTAGATCAACAACCACCCTCAATACATATAAGGTCAAAAACCACCCTCAATACATATAGGTCATGATCACCATTCACATTCAGACTCCTTAGTGGAGTGAGTTTTGAAGTTTAACCTACATAGCCTACCTATTTCTTTCTAGGTCTCCATCCTTCATAACTGAAACCTAAATTGAGCCTACCTTGTTTAGGCCTATCTACCATCCTTCATAACTAAAACCTAAATTGAGAGTACCTTGGTTAGGCCTATCTACAACACATTAGACCTTTAGGGTTGGGCCTATTTAGTCTTCTCATGGGCTTCATCTAGTTTTCTTCTAGAGCCTTTTTTTTCTTTTCTTAGATCTACTTGATAGCAAAACCATTCATTCTAATTCATATTTGACTAAATTTTGTCCAAGATCCATTGCATCCAAAATCGTCTTTTGGGAAGTTTCTTGAGTTATAGTAATGTTCCTGCAAATCCTAATAAGGATCAAAGTGATTGATTTTTAGGTGGGCCTATCGAGTCTTCTCATGGGCGTCATCTAACTTTCTTATGGAGCTTCCTTTTTTTCTTTTCTTAGATCTACTAGATATTTAGCAGAAATATTGTCGGAGATCCATTGCATCCAAAATCATCTTCTGGGTAGTTTTTTGAGTTATAGTAATGTTCCTAAAATCCCAATAAGGATCGGAAGTGTTTGATTTTTAATTTGTTTCTCGATTTAATATACTACATTATATATATTTAAGGCTATCATAACGTCTATTACTACTAATCCTCATTTTGAAAACTATCTGTATAATAAGTTATAGTTTGATTGCAACAATTCTGTATCGAATAGTTGTATAAATGTTTTGAGAAAGAACAACACTGGTAGCCAAAGTGATTAAAATGGACTTGGGAGGTTTATTCCAAAAACTATGAGAACCTTTCATGGCTGTGTTAAATATAATGTAACCTCGACAGTCTGACTGTACACTGCCACCTGTCCTGGCTAGATGTACTTTCTATTCTTGATTTGCTTGAGCCTATTTAGCTCATCTATTTCCCATTGCATTGTAATCTCTTCAGTTCTTCATACATTTCTAATATACTATTTTATGTTCTATTCTTTCTCTCTCCATTTCTTTCTTCACAAATTATCATGGTATTAGACGTACAACAGTAAGCCTCTTCACACAGGCTGGAGAGCAACACGATCCTCACAGCGCAGAGCTTCACGGATCTCAAGAAGCATTTGACACAGACTTTTCACAAAGCTTGGAGAGTTGTCCGTCATACTCTCGAAAGATTCTCGCATGAAACTTCCATGAGGAAGAAGACTGTCATACGCACAAAAGATCAGCGTAAGAATCTCACGCGCTGAAGAAGAGTGTACAATGCTCGAAAGAACGAGGAAGAAGAGATTGCAGAAGGAAGAACCAGTAAATATTCTTGTAATTTTTTCAAGATTCATCAAGATTCACGAAGAAGAGCTACAGAACGGAAGCACATTTAAAGAAATCGAAGAATTCGTTCAAAATCGTTAAAGATTCCCGCAGAAGGCAAAATCGTTTAAAGTTTTTCGAAATTCGCTCAAATCTGTCATATATTGTAGCTGAGAACGAAGAATTCATGAAATTCTTTCAAATCTTTGAAAGATTCATGAATCTTTCTTCCATAGGAGTAAAGAACGCGTCTTAGGTGTAAAGAAAAGCCATTGAGCCTGTAAGATTTGTCCTGCGAACGGATCTGAAGCAGGAAACCAGTTCAGAAGGGACGAAGAGAACACAGAAAAGGCGAAAGAGTTTCATCTGTTAGATCTTGCGCAGAAGACCGACAGCTGTTAGATCAACGAGAAAGCACACGAAGTTTATTCCTCTCGAGCGCACAGGAGAAATTTTTGACTTGAGAAGTCACGAAATCTCGACATCATCTGGACCGTCCATCAAGAAACACGTGGCGAGATCTTGACATTTCGTTGACTCGCAAGGTGTAAAGGTCAGAAGACTGTCGTGAGAATTCGCGAATCACGAAATCACAAATCATTTTGGATCGTTGGATTGAGATAGATTGTGAGTCGTCGATCTTATCCCATCGCAAAATCGGGAATCGGGAGTTGGAAGAGAAAAGGTGACTGCTCTCCAAAACCCCGATACATATCACAAAATCCTGAGAGGACTTGTGATCCGTCCATCATAGAGGACAGGTGGCAGCAGATCTGAGTGCCATCAAATCGACATATCAGAGTTCGTAGTTTTGAAAGACCGTCGCAACAAGAGTTTTAAACTCGTGAAATTGTGATTCACAAAATAGAGATATGTTCACAGCCATCCATTTGTTTGGACAAGTGGCGGACATCGAGGAAACCATCGACGTTTAGGGAACCGGGGTTTTCAAGTTGACAGAAACTTTGGATATGCAAGTCACGAAATCGCGAAACGATGAGAACCATCCATATTGAGGGGACGCATGGCATAAATTCGAGGGCTGCATAAAATTCCCGAAAGGGGAGAGTCCATCGGCACATCGGGATTCGACGTTTCACGAACCCTGAGGACAAGAAACGCGAGCATTTCGGAACTGTGAAGTCCTAAATCTCGACAGGTGGAAAGCTCCGTTTTGGGGCCCAGCTGATGTCATCTCATCAAAACGAGGGATTGGGAATCTCCACAGTGAAACCCCCGAAGTAGACTTGAGCCGTCCATCTATTGGGACGCGTGGCAGAGATCAAAGGAATTGGTAAAGTCCTGAAAGGAAAGCGCCATCGAAAAATCAGAGATCAGGGAATCGAGGAATCATAATAGCTTGTCATCAGGGTTCACAAAGTCCAAATTCATGATATCCCAACAAGATCTGGACCGTCAGATCACAGGAAGATCTGGACCGTTGATTTGTCAAAAAGCAAAATTCACATTTCAGAAATTTGAAAGACAAAGAACTGGAAAATCCTGTAGCGCTTTAACACAAGGCGCGTGGTCACATTGCACCATGAAAAAGGTAAACTCAAGGCCGATAAGCTCTCATCGGCAATCGATGTTTCGGCGATTGCAGGTAAATACACAATTTCCCTTTATTTGTTTTGCAAATTGTTTTTTATGGCGTCGTCTAGCAATTTAGGACCAACTCAGGGTCTGATTCTTCTAGGAAAGAATTATGAGATTTGGTCTCTTCAGATGAGATCCTTCTTGCAAGCACAAGAGTGTTGGGATCCAGTGGACCTTGGATATGTGGAACCAGATCCAGCCGCCCTTTCTGCCATGAAAAATCCGCAGAGAATTGCTCAGGCAACACTGAGGAACAAAGAAAATAAAGCGAAATTATGGATTCAAAATTTTGTGGATGATTCAATTTTCTCAAAAATCACAGGCACTAGTACTTCCAAATAGGCCCGGGACATCCTTAAATCTTCCTATCAAGGAAATGACAGGGTCAAAACAGTTAAACTGTAGACCTTGAGGATGCAATTCGAGACTCTAAGGATGACAGAGTCCGAAAATGTGGATCAGTTCATGACCAGAGTCATGGGCATCGTGAACCAGATCAAATTGACGGGTGAACGCATCGCTGATCAATGCATTGTTGAGAAAATTATCAGAAGTTTACCAAAGAAATTTGAAGTTTTTCAACAGATAAATTAATTGGTTCTCTCGTGACACATGAGACTAGACTAAATCTCACAGATGATTCAATCTCCAATGACTTCAAAACTCAATTCTCCTTCAGCACATGGAGAGACAGAGGAAGAAGCAGAGGTCACCAAGGAAGAGGAAGCAATCAAAGTAACCCTCACTCTAGTGGAGGTAACATACAACAATATCCAAATCAAATTTTTCAAGGTCAAAGACAACAACAACAAAATCAACATCAGAATTCCCATCCTCAAAGAGGCAGAGGGAGAAGATCATATGAGAAAAAAAGAATACAATTCTATTACTGCAAAAAGTATGGGCACTATGAATCTGAATGCAGGAAGAAGCAAGCAGATCAACTCTCAGGCAGAACACATGTGTCAAATCACACGGGAGAAAACTCAAGAGGTATGTTTCTCTCATGCCACAAGATTGAAGAACAAACTAAAGATCTTTGGTTGTTGTACAGTGGATGCAACAATCACATGACAGGTAACAAAGAATTACTTCCATGCATTGATTCTTCAATCTCATCTGATATTACACTTGGAAACTGTTAGCACTTGGTAAATTTTCTAGAGGTTGACAACAGAAGAAATCTACTAAGGTAACTTTATCTAACCACTTTTGAAGCTGGGATCTAGACCTTCCAACTTCAGAGAGGGATCTCTCTATATGATTTAGCTATGTTTCCAATTTTAAATATTAGACTAGGTAAAGAAAATAGGTCGGTTTTGTTGTCAAAGTGTTTTTTCGAATTGGTTGAGACAGTCTACACATCCATTGGGATGTGGGGTCTGTGTTTTAATAAAATATGAAATCCGAACCAGAAACGCAAATGAAAAACTTTCATAGGGCGAGATAATATAATCATTGGATTCTTCAGCAACTTAATTGATGAACAACAGAAGAGATGAGAAATATAATTTCAACAAAGAAGCAGTTAAGAATTTCTTTATTGAAAACACCAGAAGAAAAAACACTAAAATCTTTCGAGTCAGAAATAGGGTATACGAGATAAATCCTGCAACATTCGTTACTCTTAAAGATTAGATTCAGAAAATAGTATGATAACAAAGCGAGAATAACATTCAACTTATAGAGAAAACATCACCAGTGAATACACGCAAGAATCCTGTAAAAGTGCCTCCTTTTTATTAATGGAAGATCTCTTCAAAAATATTACAGGTTGTTATCATCCTATAAGTTATAGGATCAACTGGTGACTGGGATATTATATGTCTCTAATGTTTTTTTTGACAAATGATTTTTCATCCTACAAATAATTTGAAAAAGAAAAGAAAAGAAAAAGAAAAAAGAAAAGAAAAAGAAAAGAAATAAGAAAAAGAAAGAAAAGAAAAGAAAAAGAAAGAAAGAAAAAAAAAGAGGGCATAAAATAATTTCAATAAAAGCCCCATGCAATAATAGTAACTTGGTCCATACCTTTCAAGCATGGCCAAGTTCTTTTTAAATTGATGTTGATAGGGTAGTGAATGAGTTTGGATAAACAGTTTAATCTTAGCCAAATTCTCTAGGTTAGATTAGTGAATAAATCTGGCTAGACCGTCTAATCCTGGTCAGATAGCCCCAGGGTAGAGTAATTTCTTAACCCAATAGTCTAATATGGGTTAATTTCCATAGGAAGCTAGGTTAGAATATAGGCTAGTTGCTTTGCTGCTTCATTCCAATAAGAACCAGTTTGATGTAAGTGTTGCACCATGTTTCAGATACTTAAAGGGTCGTTTTCCTAACCCCTTGGTGGTGTCTACTTGAAAAACCTTGGAAAAACCCATAAAAAGAATTTATCCTAAGATTTTCCCGACACATGTGTTTTCCGCTCCCCACTTATGCCCCTTGCACATATCAACGGTCCTCATCGTGGCGCCCAGATCTATGGTGGACAGACCTTTCCGGAGCCCCCTGACCGTTCTACCTTTAACGGAGGGGGGGGGTCCAGAATCATTGATAAGACTTGCGTGCATCTAGACGACCCATGATCGAGCGAGTAGATCAATGGTCAATATTAGATTCCGTACCCCCCCCGTCTGTTCTGCCTTTAATGGACAGGGTGGTCCGGAATGAGTGATAAAAGGTGCGCAAAGATCTACAACCAAGAAACGAGCGCTCAGATCAATGGCTCAAATTGTTTTGCGGACCCCCCCGATTAATCTGCTTTTAACTGAGGGGAGGAGGTCCAGAATGGAATCTTTCCAATGGAGGGACCCTACCTATATGTGGCATCAATCTACTGGTCCTAAGTCCTATCATCTCCTTCTATCTGACCTACCGTCATCGTCTCTAGACGTCACTGTCCACCTTTCCTGAAATGGTCATGTCCCATAACTGTTGTCAGTCTTTCCACCCCATTCGCTCGTGGAAAGCCCCTTACTATGACTTTTACCTCCAATCGATAGCCGCCACATCACCTGTTTGTATCCTTCAACCACCGTCACCCACCATCTCACCCTCAAAATGATCCGTTGGCCATTTATTACTAGATAACCTATCCGTTATCCAACTGACCTGTCTCCCATGCCCAACCGACCCCCGTTTACTTAAAACTACCATTATTCACCTTACTTTCGCTATTCACCCATCGCACCAGAGAAATTCACCGCTTACTCCTCTTTTACAGTTCGTTGTCCTCATCCACAGTCAGTCTCCCCCACTAACGTTGTGTTTTATTGTAGGTACTGTTGCAGAAATGGCGCCAAAGTCCAAATAAGCAAAAGGAGAAGAGAATCTGTTTCTCCCGCCTCCTATCGACCTGGACAGTATCCCACTGGTCGACAAAGACCGATTAATCACAGATACATAATGTAATTTTGATTTCTCAGACCTTCAGTCGTGGCTGAGGGAAGTTTTCCTGGACCAGAGTGATGAAATTGGACTCTGGGAGTCCAATTTACCCCTCTACCTCTTCCCTCAGATCCACCATTTTCTCGAGTTCACTCTCAAGTGTCAAGCCCACTATATTCCCGAATAAACAGTCGTCATCTCCTCATCCGAAGAGATCTGATTCCTCGTCACACCCGAATCCATAGACCAGATGATGAAAATCCCCCGAGACGACTCTGCGTCTCCCTTCAACCTAGAAATTCTCACAGAATTATACCAGAAAATGACCTTCCCCCAAAGAGATCAAATATTTAAGCTTTTCCTTCCCCCATCTGCTCAATTTCCCTCCACAAATCCTCCTTATCCGTCTTCCATGTTCTCCACTAAGGGAAACTAGGTCATCTCATCCCTTTGTGCTTTGTTAGGATACTATTCTGATCAGTGGGTAGATGAACCCATTCTGGGTTTTCTATCCATCTTCTCTACCGACGAAAATCCCACCACCCAATTTGACTTCAGCACATTCTTGACAGACAATATTCATGAATAGTTCGTGAATTTCGGCAGGGAAGGCATGTTCAGATACTCATCGATACTAGCATACTTGTTCGTCTTCTTCCAGGCAGATATATTTAGCTTTTCCATGCATAATATGGATGGATATGGCAGACCTCAGGTAGTCACAACATGGACCTCCTTGCTCAAGCACAACTCCACTGATTTCAGTTTCAAGGAGTTCATCGACCAATTCTACCACCCTGCGGTAAGTATGCTAGGCGACAGGCCTGAGCCTCAGATAAACGATGAAGTTCAGAGGATCCTGTATCTCTCTGACAACACAAATACCGAGGATTGGTACTTGTATCAAAATCATACCGAGATCAGAGTATATGGGTGTGAGTTGGCACCGTATAAGCTGCCCAGGTACCTTCCTGTCATAATTTTCGCGTTGGAATATATAAGGCAGATAATAAATTCCGATGATATACACTTTGTGTCATTGAAGAAAAAGCAACAGCTTAGAATCAAGGGGCATATTGGTTCCTTCATCTGCAACAATCGTGGCACTGGGGAAGAAGCAAACAGGATGTTGAGAGAAATGAAGTTCTTCATGAGTTTCCCATGGCATTATGATCCATGTGGGATCATCTCAGAGATGAGGGTGAAGAACAAAAACATCCCTTATGTTCATGTGTCTAGGACTGAAGTTGAGAAGTTCGCAAATCAGAAATCCTGGGAGCCTAACACATTGATTGAAGTAGAACACCAGGATCCCCCGGCCACTGTGTCACAAACGACCATGCCACAGGTCCGGAAAGAGAAGAGGCCGAGGGAAAATTTATCTCCGCCTGTCACTGAGGTATATTCCGAGGAATTCCAGCTACATACTAAGAGGCCTAAGACTGTTGCAGCTCCTGGCTCGACTAGAGAAAAAGAAGCCCCGTCTACAACAACGACCAAGGTTGATAGGCCACCCTTCAGTTCGAGCCTCCATAAGGTCATAACCTCAGCAGTTATGTAAAAATCTACAAATCCTCCATTGACCACCTAGCCAGGCAAGGTGGGACCGAAGCTGAGTATCTTCGAGAAGTATGAGCTGATCAAGAAAAGGAACCAGACCCTGACCAGTAGTACTTGCGCCCAATTCTGGAAGCAGACATTGACTGCACAACATAGGTTTCTATCGGCATTCGACACCGAGAAGGGAAAAATGCATATGGAATTCCTCCAGGCATAGGTACCAGATCCAAAGGTGATTACCGATTATAAAAGGGCCACCTTCGAATTCCAGATGAAGGACGTGCATCCGACCGACCAGATGGATCTTCACAAGAAGACAACGGAAATGGTTTTCTATACGTTGGCGCATGCTTCCACTTCTGTGTCCAAACTGCAAGTGTCCCTGAACAATGTTCAAACACAACTCAAGTTGGAGAAGATTTCGTCCTTTGCAAAGGATAATAGGATCAAGACTTTGGAGGAGTTGTTCCTCAAGATCGGCTATGATCCTTCAAACATGAAAGCAACTGAGGAAATGATCAAGAAGAAGAATGTTGACATAGCCTCCTTGAGGAAACAACTAAAACTCCCACCCATAGAGGATTCACAGGCGAAGGAGATAGCAGAGAAGGAAGGAGAGAAAGATGAGATGCTCAAGCTGCTCATAGAGCATAATGCACAGCTTAAAGAAATGGAAGCTGAGATGGAGAAGCTATTAAAAGAGAAAGAGAAACTGAATCCAATGGAAGTCATTCCATTGAGTGCTATTCCAATTTCAGGAGTGAGCACAGCAGCAGTGATGGAAGTCACATCCGCAACTCCATTGACATCCCAAGAGAAGACAGTCGACCTGGCTAAGTCCATGGAAAAAATGAACCTGCAGGAAACAGAGATCAACAGTCTTAAAAAGGAGATTGAGAACCTTCAGGAACTAAAATCTTCCATTCAGACCAGCCTCTCTAAGGAAAAGAAGGTGACAGAACAACTCAAGCAGGAGCTACAGCAGCTCCGGAAGCAAACAGTGGACGGAAAGACTTTGGCTGAGGTAAAGAGAGTGTATGGACATACATCACTAAGTCCATGAACGAGATATGGCCCATGATCCAGATCATGTTTGAGCAGAATGAATTGGTCCAGAGGAGAATACAGACCATTGAAAAGATCATAGTAGAATTGGGAGACATGCCAACACAGGCAAACGAGATCATCAAGTTCCTCAATTCTAAGTCTAGAGAAGAGTTGTAAAAGATGAAAATTGAAGACAGAACAGAGACCATCCTTGAGGTCAAAAGGGTTTTGACCAAGAGAGGATTAATTCTTCAGCTGGAATAAAAGGTTCAGGCCATGGACCTCGGGGTACAAAGATTCCTTAGCAAGATCGAGGCTCTATAGAAGAAAGGTCTGCCTAGTCTGAAGGTAATCAATGATAAATTGATGACACTCCCAGACTATAAGAAGAGATTGGCTGATGTGGCTAAGGACAATTCAAAGTTTGCAAGAATTCAAGGGAGCATCATTGGCAAGGCATTTCTATATTCTCTTCAGTGGGACATCAGTATCCAACATGAGATTCAATACATCTTCCTCACCAAACCTACCTTCGCCAAGTACACAGAGATGGACGAAGTGTATCGAAGGTTGCTCAAAGTCAACATGCCCAGTCATCTTAGATGGGAGGAACTCTGTGATCTGATTGATTAGCGGATGAGCTGTCCCAGTCCATTCATTTGTCCAGTCAGATGAGGTCGTGCAGAGGCTTCATCAACGGCCCACCCAGAAATCAGCGTGCAGTTACACCACATCATCAAGCAGCTCCTAGATTTAGGAAATTTGTTAAGATTAGTTAGGCTAAAAATAGATTTAGCACGTCCTAGTCATTAATGATAGGATCGTTTGTGATTTGAGTTATAAATACTTCACCTTTCAAAGTATTGATGGTTTTTGATCTTCACACCCTGACACTATCAGAATGTAATATTTTTGAAGAGATCTTCCATTAATAAAAAGGAGGCACTTTTACAGGATTCTTGCGTGTATTCACTGGTGATGTTTTCTCTCTAAGTTGAATGTTATTCTCACTTTGTTATCATACTGTTTTATGAATCTAATCTTTAAGAGTAACAAATGTTGCAGGATTTGTCGCGTATACCCTGTTTCCGACTCGAAATATTTTAGTGTTTTATCGTCTGGTGTTTTCAATAAATAAATTCTTAACTGCTTCTTTGTTGAAATTATCTTTCTCATCTCTTCTTTTCTTCATCATTTAAGTTACTGAAGAATCCAGTGATTATATTATCTCTCCCTGTGAAAGTTTTTCCTTTGGATTTCTGGTTCAGATTTCATGTTTTATTAAAACACAGGCCCCATAGCCCAATGGATGTGTAGAATGTCTCAACCAATTCGAAAAAACACTTTGACAACAAAACCAACTTATTTTCTTTACCTAGCCTAATATTTAAAATTGGAAACATAGGTAAATCATATAGAGAGATCCCTCTCTGAAGTTGGAAGGGATAGATCCCAGCTTCAAAAGTGGTTGGATAAAGTTACCTTAGTAGATTTCTTCTGCTGTCAATCTCTAGGAAATTTACCAAGTTCTAACATAGTGGCGACTCCACTGGGGAAAGAACATATAAAGTCTATAATTTCATGTTTTCTTTTCCCTAAAAAGAAAGTTTGTTCCTGGAATATTGCAATTTTGAGAAGAAAGTAATGTTTAGAGGTTGATTAAAATTTGTACATATTATTTTCGGACTCATAAATCTAAAAATTATATATATATAAATCAAAAATAAATCTGGCTCCCAAGAAAGTTTATACTCGATCTCATCCAGACCCAGAACCTGTGATAGTGACAGATAACCCAGAAGAGTTACTCAGGAAAAAGACCGTCGTTGAAGGCTCAGTGAGTCATACTCCCTTGCATAAGTCACTTTCCTTTTCGAGGGAATCTGTTACCTTTCAAAACCCTGACCTTGATACATTTCCACAACAAAGCCTGGTTAGAACACGGTCCGATAGTTTTGTGACTGGAATCATTTTCGACCCAACCGTTTTACAACCCCAAACCCCTGAAGTTATGTCTCCCACTGCGAAACCGCAAATCACTACCTCAGTGGTATCCAGTCCCTCCGTGTCCTCATCTTCGGTCACCACCTCATCAGTCATCCAGTCTATTATCCCACCTCCTCCACACATCATGGTAGCTAGATATTCTCTTTTAGTGTTGGTTGCGCCTCTTCATGCCATCCCCCAAGAATATCAAATGAGACCTCCACAGTTTGATGCAACCAGACCTTTGAGCGCACAACAACACGTAGATAAAATGAATGACTATTATGATCTGCATGAAGTAGATGAAGCTGATGTTCAAATGAGATTGTTTTCCCAAAGTTTGACAGGTGACGTTAAAAAATGGTACAAAGGGTTGCATGCCACCTCAGTCCTTGACCTTACCGCATTCCAGAGGATCTTTCTATATAGATGGGAGGTAAAGAAAAACCCTCTGCAAATTTTGTCAGAATACGAGAATATCAGAAGAAATCAAGGGGAGACAGTGCAAGATTAGTGCACTCATTTCAATAACCTATACAATGCAATCCTAGCTGAAATCAAACCTACACAGGGTTTAGCATTGATAAAATTCCAGATGGTTTTGACGCTGACATGTCATACCAACTAAGGGAAAAAAATTCTACCACCCTGGAAGACATGCAGAAAAGTGCTATAAGTGTGGAGGCCAATTTGTTGGCAAAAAGGGCACGTTAGAGGTCAGAGAGGAGAGTCACAATTAAATAAGAACCTTCCACATCGACCTCAGATTCCAAATTGGATTCTTTGGCCAGAGAAATGGAAAGAATGATGGAAAGACTTACTTTGTCAGACAAAAATCCTCCGAGAGAAAATCCACCAGCTCCTCAGGTTCGGAACCCTAACTTTAGGAGAAAGCCTCCTCAAATCAGGCAGAGAGATCCTAGGGATCAAAGAGAGCAGAGGGGTCCAGATCAACAGATCATACCTCCCCTACAAGAAAATTATGCTGATGAAGGGGAGGAAGTAATCGAAGAACTAGAGGATACTCACATAAATCTCATGAGCATTCACGATAATGAAGCTATTTTCCTTACCCATGAAGAGAAAGAACTTTTTCTTCTCAATCAAACAAAATTAAGTGAAGAAGCCGAAGATGTAGAACATCAGGCATTCGAAAATGCCATTTTGGAGGTACACTGACAATATAATCTGCGGGGTAAAAAGATAGAAGGGAGTTCCCCAAAAAAGATGATTGAAACAAGGAAGGTAGTTGAAACCAAGAAGGCCTCTGAGCCATCTGCCGAGAAGATTCTTGAGAAGAGTATTGTCGAAGTTCCTGTGAAGAAAAACCTTACTATTCTGAAAATATCGTCACAGCCCGAGGTTTCACCTACTACTCCACCGAGTATTTCTGGCCAGAAGAGTGTGGCGGACACACCATAATTGATGAGCCAAGGCAGGGCTCCTACACCTTTCAGCCTTGAAGGGGAATTGGCCAAAGCAAAAATTCCCATCCCACTTTCTGAGTTGATGAACAAAGACGTTTATTGTTCACAGGTGATTAAATCATTGACCATTGAACCCGACATAGGCACGAAGGCCTTAACCATTGGATCAACAAATCATTCAGACACTGTGAACCTTACTGATGATCAACCCGAACTTCTTTTTGGACCTGAAGTAGATGGTCGAGATGATACTAGTGATGTCTCTCCTTTTTACATCAGTCTAAACATACATGACCTAATCTTGCATAACGCTATGTTGGATTCGGGTGCTTCCCACAATCTGATGCCTAAAGAAGTAATGGAGAAACTGGGAATGGAGGTCACCATACCTTACAAGGATTTACACTCATTCGATTCCAATAAATTTAGATGTATCGGTTTGATCAAGGACCTATGCATCACCCTGGTTCAAATTCTTGCGAAGAGCATGGTAATGGATATGTTAGTTGCAGATATCCCTCTAAAGTATAGAATGTTGCTATCCCGGTCTTGGGGGGCTAAGTTGAGAGGAACCTTGCATCTAGATATGTCTTATGCCACTATCCCAATTTTTGGGCAACAAAGAAGGCTATACAGAGAAACGTTGATGAAATACATGGTCAGTAGCCAAGAAAACCGCACAACTATACCCTCTACTCTGCGCATTTTGACATGGATTCTTTTATCTTGTACAATGATGGTGACACGGAAGAACAAGATACTCAGCTGGCAGAAGATACATCTATTCAATAAGAAGGCCAAGAAACCATCGAGGTAGCAAGGATGGAAAACATGATAACTGAGGAATTACCAGCAGATTTTTGGAGCATGGATTTTGATGGAGCAGTGAGCAAAGAAGGAGTTGGAGCAGGAGTCTGGCTGCATAATCATAGAAACAGGTATTCATAAAACCATTCTTACAAATTAAATTTCCAATGAACTAACAATATTGCCGAGTATTGTAACGACCCTTAATGATTAAGATGTTTTAATTTAATAAATAATCCAAAAAAAAAAGTATTGAATAAGGGGTAGATAATATAATATAATGTTTAAATTAATTTGATTAATTTGATTAATTTATAATATAATATAATTAATTTGATTATTAATTAATTAACTAATTAATTAAGTAGTAAATTAGAGGTTAATAATAAAAATATAATACTAATTTAAGTTACGTTCCCGTGAATGGGATAAGGCATGATAAGGCATTTAATAAGGGATAAGTCATTTAAATAATAGGATAAGGTCATTAAGAATGGGATAAGGTGTAATAAAGAGTTAGGTGGGAGTTAATGGAGGAGGGGTGGTGAAGGAGGAATAAGGGAAGTGGAGAAGGATGTTGGGGATTATTCATTCTATGAGGGGAGAGCTTGGAGTATTGGAGAGTGAAATTAACAGTGGAATTTACAGTGCACCGGGGGGGCTGCAGAGGTTTTGGGCTCGGAGGGCTAGGACATCCATTGATGTCCTAGGGCTAGGCGTTACTAGTCGGCAGGGAGGTTGGTTTTGGGGTGTCCTAAGGAGAAACATCAGGTTCAAGCTAAGGAAGCAAGCGAAGGGAGAAAACTGCGGATAGCATCAGAGTGAGGTATGTAAATTCAAATTCATGGATTGTTTACTTAGATTCATTACTTATTGCCAAATTCTACTTGCGTAAGTGTTAGCGTAAGTGTTGAGATAATTTGAAAATTTTGAAAGGTTTACTTCTTTGTAAAGCTTATAGAAATTACAGAAATTACAGAAATTACAGTAATTTGGTAGAAATTTAAACGTTAATTTAATTCTGGTCATTACAATTGGTATCAGAGCCAGATTCGAACACTAGAAGCCAAAGGGCTATGAACCATTCTTGTGTTGTGTATTTCTTTAGTTAAATTGTTCTTAACCTGTTATATAGAAACCATGATGTTTCACATAGAAACTGAAGGATGAATAGAAACCGAAGGACGAATAGACATTGCGGTTATTTCCCCTCTTTCCTGCCAAAGAAAAAAAAAAAAAAATGGTGTTCAATCAGTTACAGCTAAAATCAATTCTAATTTATTGTAATATAATGAATTCAATATATGTCGATATGCCATTGTTAAAAAAAAAAAAATACCGCTTATTTCCCTCTTCGCCATGATGTACCAAACTTGTATAACTTTCAAACCTTACCAACTTGTTAGTAGTATCCTTTACATAACAACAGGAAAAGGACTATGTCCTGAAATTTCACTGGCTTGGACAACCTACAGAATTTCATAAATACGTTAAAATGAAATCTCGTGAAGATGAATGTGAACATGAAGGTCGGGAATTCCAGAAGAAGAGTAAGAATCCAAAAATTGCTGGCAATTACACTCCTGGCAAGTCACTCCTAGCATGCAATTCCAACCCAAAACACCCAAATTTTTAGCTCCTCCCATTCATCAATCTGCCATGCTATAGCAAATAATACTTACAACAACCATACGACTATGACAATATCATATAACCATTTCCGAATGTTGGTTTTTCAAAATCCTGGCTTCGGTGATGTGCATCTATCACCAGATTGAAGCCACATATCATTTCTCGGCATTAATAATTTTGAGCTCTCATGCCGATTCGGAGATTAGCTTCTATTCTAATAGATATAGGTATAAATTATTACTCGGTAAAGTAACATAATATCAATGGAACACTTCTCATGCTTAAGCATCGTTGCCGGTAGCTAAGTCATGATTCTTATCGTGATATCAACGTATGGGGCACATTGTGAAATATTATATGATATATTTTTATCAGTGGCTGACACATTGTGGAATTATATATCATACATATATTTGTAATAATATACATATGGATAATAGCAATACTAATATTGGTTCTTATACCGTAAGAAATTTCGTAAATTATTATATCTAATGATATAGATTTGAATAATATATTCAATTCCCTAAAATCCTTTGCTATATTGCTTGTATAAACAATATTCAATGCATAGTATCTTTAAAAATAGCCCTCGTAGAT
>ML787558.1:217007-243743 GCA_009831015.1 Picea engelmannii
TAAGGCATTTAAATAATAGGATAAGGTCATTAAGAATGGGATAAGGTGTAATAAAGAGTTAGGTGGGAGTTAATGGAGGAGGGGCGGTGAAGGAGGAATAAGGGAAGTGGAGAAGGATGTTGGGGATTATTCATTCTACGAGGAGAGAGCTTGGAGTATTAGAGAGTGAAATTAACAGTGGAATTTACAGTGCACCAGGGGGGCTGCAGAGGTTTTGGGCTTGGAGGGCTAGGACATCCATTGATGTCCTAGGGCTAGGCGTTACTAGTCGGCAGGGAGGTTGGTTTTGGGGTGTCCTAAGGAGTAGCATCAGGTTCAAGCTAAGGAAGCAAACGAAGGGAGAAAACTGCGGATAGCATCAGAGTGAGGTATGTAAATTCAAATTCATGGATTGTTTACTTAGATTCATTACTTATTGCCAAATTCTACTTGCGTAAGTGTTGAGATAATTTGAAATTTTTTAAAAGTTTACTTCTTTGTAAAGCTTATAGAAATTACAGAAATTACAGTAATTTGGTAGAAATTTAAACGTTATATTAATTCTGGTCATTACAAGTATGAAGCCTTGATGCTCGGTCTGAAGCTCTTAAAAAAAGTTGGTGCTAAACAGATTATGGTAAGAGGTGATTCTGAGTTGATAATCAAGCAAATCAAAGGTGAGTACGTTGCGAAACACCCACGTCTTAGAGATTATAGGAATGTTGTTCTTGATGCCCTTAGATGCTTCACTGAATTTGACTTGTAGGTAATGCCGAGGGGAAAAAACATTCTTGCGGACGGATTGGCTACGTCAGCAACCACATGTAAGATTCATTTCCGATCGACTCGCCCATACACGGTGGAGGTAAAATGCAGACCAACCGTTCCCGACAATATCAGGTACTAGAAAGTGTTTGGTAATGATGATCAAATCGAAGACTTTCTGTAGTGTAAAAATGATTTTGAATGTACAAATATAGATTTAGAGAATGAGGATGAAAATGTAAATAGATCAGATTTTGAAATTGATAGTATAAATAGCGTAGATTCGGGAGAATTAGGCGATGATGAGATGGAGGCCGATGTTTTACATTTGAAAATCAATGTTTTGCCTAGGGGTCTAGTTCCTTTAGAGGACTTGTTTGATTTTAACGACGTATCCAAAAAACCAAAAATCGAAGCCAATGGACAAGAGGTAGAATACTGTAATATAAGGACCGAAGAGAAACCCATGATAGTCAAACTGTCTAAATCATTACCCCCTGAGAAAAAACTCAAATACATTGAGTTGTTCAAAGAATATTCGGATGTCTTTGCATGGGGTTATGAGGATTTGAAAGCTTATGATACCAGCATCATACAACACAGGATTCCAATAAAATAAGACCAAAAACTGTTCAGACAAAAACTTAGGAGGATAAATCCCAAGTTGCTCCCTCTGATAGAAAAGGAGATTAAAAAAATGTATGATACCAAAATCATAGTCCCCTTGCATTTTTCCAAATGGGTCTTGAATTTGGTCCTGACACGTAAGAAGTCCCAGGAGATCACGCTGTGCATTGATTTCTGAGATTTGAATATGGTCTCCCTGAAGGAAAATTACCCCTTGCCCAAAATGGACCACATCCTACAAAGGGTGGTTGGATCCAGTCGAATATTTTTGTTGGACGGTTTCTCGGGTTACAATCAGGTCCTAGTTCAGCTAGATGACCAAGACAAAATCGCTTTCACCACACCATGGGGCACTTTCATGTATGTGAAAATGCCTTTTGGTTTGATGAACACTGGAGCCACTTTCTAGAGAGCGATGGACATCGTCTTTGTGGAAGAATCAGGTAAGTTTATTGTCATCTATTTGGATGATGTAACTGTGTTTTACCGATCTGATGACGAACACCTGCAACACCTCAGACGGGTTTTCGAGAAATGTAGAAGGTTTGGGATTTCTTTGAATCCTAAGAAAAGCCTTTTCGGGCTAGAGGAAGGCAAACTGCTAGGACACATCATCTCCAAGGATGGAATCAAAATAGACCCCAGCAGAATCGAAGCCATAAAAAAATTAGAACACCCTAGAAACCTTAAAGAGTTACAGTCTTTTATCGGGAGAATAAACTTTCTACAAAGATTCATTCCCAATCTGGCATAGATCCTCAGAAACATTACAAATATGATAAAAAAGGATGTAAAAATAAAATGCGACTCTGAGTCCAGACAGTCTTTCGAACAAGTCAAAGGAGCACTCACATAAGCCCATGTTTTGATCAGTCCTGATTTTGCTAAGGATTTCTATCTTTTTCCTTTCGCTTCCGAACATACTATAGCAGCGGTGTTACTACAAAAGAAAAGTGAAGGGTATGAATAGCCCATATCTTTCTTTAGTAAAGCGTTGAGAGATGTTGCTCTGAATTACAAGATAATGGAGAAACAAGCTTGTGCCTTGGTGAAAGCTATAAAAGATTTTAGGGTCTACATTCTCCATTCTCATACCATTGCATATGTTCCAAATGCGGTAGTAAAAGACATTTTGACCCAGGACAACCCGAATGGGAGAAGGGGAAAATGGATTGCTGTCATTTTAGAATACGATATAGAGATTAAGCCTACAAAACTAATCAAGGGTCAAGGCCTAGCAAAATTAATGGCTGAATCAAATTTCCATGCTCTTGACATTAATTTTTTAGCTGCAGTAGATGAACAGGGCGAGATGGCGACTCCAAGTGTGAGAGAGGTATTTCTCAACTCTCCATGGTATGCAGAATTTATATTCATTTTGCAAAATTTACAAGCTCCCCCTGGTTTGACTAAGACTAAAGCTAGATTTTTAAAGTTGAAAGCCTTAAAATTCTCTATTCTAGAAGGCAATTTGTATTGGAAAGATCCTGGAGGAATTCTATTAAATTGTTTATTGAAAGATGAAGCTAACAACGTGTTACAAGAATTTCATGCAGGAGAATGTGGTGGCCATCTGAACTGGAAGGTCACAACCAACAAAATACTCCGAGCTGGATTCTATTGGCCCACCCTATTCACTAATGTACATCATAAAGTGACTGCATGTCATCAATGTCAACTGTTTGAATGCAAAAGGAAACTCCTTCCTCTCCCCCTGAAACCGATCTCAGTTGAAGCCCCTTTCCAGCAATGGGGACTGGACTTCATTGGAGAAATACACCCCCCTTCTTCAGGCCAGCACAGGTGGATTCTCACTGCCACCAATTATTTTACCAAATGGATAGAAGCAGTACCAAGCAGGCAAGCCACTGACTCTGTTATCATCAAATTCCTTGAAAATAATATTTTGTCTCGCTTTGGATGTCCTAGAAAGATTATAACTGATAATGCAGCTGCTTTTCAGTCAAAGAAGCTCATAGACTTCTGCAACCAGTATCACATTGGTTTGGGGCATTCCACATCTTACTACCCTCAGGGGAATGGGCTGGCGGAATATTCAAACAAAACCTTAGTAAATATCATCAAGAAAACGTTGCAGGAAAACAAGAAATCATGGCATAACAAGTTGGTGTTCGCATTATGGGCTGACAGACTGACCACCAAAAGGTCAATCGGTATGTCACCATACCAGCTCGTCTATGGCACCGAGGTAGTTTTCCCCACTTCCTTAGGAGTTCCTATCATGAAGTTGCTTCAAGATGTACAAGCCGAGCCAAATGACTATCAAAGAAGGATCAACCAGATGATCCATTTACATCAGTCTAGGGAAGAAGTTTTCAATAAGACTCAGGTAATCCAAGAAAGCATCAAGAAGATTTTTGAAAAAAGAACCAAAGAAGATGATTTTGAGCTAGGAGATTTGGTGCTGAGATGGGACGCCATAAATGAAGACAAGGGAAAGAATGAAAAATTTGACATTATGTGGAGAGGACCATACATGATCCAAGCATTCAAGGGGAACAACGGTTTCTTGCTGAACAACGTTGATGGGACATATCTGCCAGGAGGACCTATAAATGGCAGAATGCTGAAACATTATGTGCCACCTCAGTAGAGACAAGAATTTTCACTCTCCATTGTACATACCGTTCTTATTTTTATTTTTCGCCTGCATTTTCTGAGTGAGGAACATTAGTTAGTTGGTTGAAGCCCAAAGAGAAGGCCCTAAGTTGTTGACCACTGTTTTTCCAATTTTTGAGAACAAAACCAATGAAGGCTACTAGGCAGAAATTTTCAGAATGATAGGAACCAGGATTCTTGGCACTTCACAGGGCAAGTACCATCCCCAGGTGGAGTTGTTGTTATCATCCTATAAGTTATAGGATCAACTGGTGACTGGGATATTATCTGTCTCTAGTGTTTTTGTTGACAAATGATTTTTCATCCTGCAAATAATTTGAAAAAGAAAAGAAAAGAAAAAGAAAAGAAAAAAGAAAAAGAAAGAAAAGAAAAGAAAAAGAAAGGAAGAAAAAAAAAGAGGGCATAAAAGAATTTCAATAAAAGCCCTATGCAATAATAGTAACTTGGCCCATACCTTTCAAGCATGGCCAAGTTCTTTTTAAATTGATGTTGATAGGGTAGTGAATGAGTTTGATTAAACAGTTTAATCTTAGCCAAATTGTCTAGGTTAGATTAGTGAATAAATCTGGCCAGACTGTCTAAGCCTGGTCAGATAGCCCCAGGGTAGAGTAATTTATTAACCCAACAGTCTAATCTGGGTTAATTTCCATAGGAAGCTAGGTTAGAATATAGGCTAGTTTCTTTGTTGCTTCATTCTAATAAGAACCAGTTTGATGTAAGTGTTGCACCATGTTTCAGATACTTAAAGGGTCGTTTGCCTAACCCCTTGGTGGTGTCTACTTGAAAAACCTTGGAAAAACCCATAAAAAAAATTTATCCTAAGTTTTTCTCGACGCATGTGTTTTCCGCTCCCCACTTATGCCCCTTGCACATATCAATGATCTTAATCGTGGCGCCCAAATCTATGATGGACAGACCTTTCCGGACCCCCCCGACCGTTCTACCTTTAATGGAGGGGGGGGGTCCAAAATCACTGATAAGACTTGCGCGCATCTGGACGGCCCATGATCGAGCATGCAGATCGACAGTCAATATTGGGTTCCAGACCCCCCCCGTTTGTTCTTCCTTTAATGGAGGGGGGGGTCCAGAATAAGTGATAAAAGGCACGCAAAGATCTGTGGCTAGGAAACGAATGCTCAGATCAATGGCTCAAATTGTTTTTCGGACCCCCCCCCGACTGATCTTCTTTTAACTGAGGGGGGGGGTCTGGAATGGAATCGTTCCTATGGAGGAACCCTTCCTATACGTCGCATCAATCTACCAGTCCTGAGTCCCATCATCTCCTGCTATCCGACCTACCGTCGTCATCTCTGTACATCACCGTCCACCTTTCTCGAAATGGTCATGTCCCATAATTATTGTCAGTCCTTCCCCCCCATTCACTCGTGGCAAGCCCCTTACTATGAATTTTACCTCCAATCGATAGCCGCCATGTCACCCGTCTGTATCCTTCAACCACCGTCACCTGCCATCTCACCCTAAAAATGATCCGTTGGCCATTTATTAATGGATAGCCTATCTGTTATCCAGCTGACCTGTCTCCCACGCCCAACCGACCCCTATTTACTTAAAACTACCATTATTCCCCTTACTTTCACTATTCACCCATCGCACCAGAGAAATTCACCGCTTACTCCTCCGCTACAGTCCATTGTCCTCATGCATAGTCAGTCGCCCCCACTAACGTTGTGTTTTATTGTAGGTATTGTTGTAGAAATGGCGCCAAAGTCCAAACAAGAAGAAGGAGAAGAGAATCTGTTTCTCTCGCCTCCTGTCGACCTGGACAGGATCCCACTGGTCGACAAAGACCAATTAATCGCAGATACACAATGCGATTTTGATTTCTCAAACCTTCAGTCGTGGCTCAGGGAAGTTTTCCTGGACCAGAGTGATGAAATTGAACTCTGGGAGTCCAATTTACCCCTCTACCTCTTCCCTCAGATCCACCATTTTCCCGAGTTCTCTCTCAAGTGTCAAGCCCACTATATTCCCGAACAAAGAGCCATCATCTCCTCATCCATAGAGATCTTGTTCCTCATCATGCCCGAATCCATAGACCAGATGATGCACATCCCCCGAGCCGACTCTGCGTCTCCCTTCAACCTGGAAATTCTCACAGAATTATACCAGAAAATGAACTTCCCCCAAAGAGCTCAAATATTCAAGCTTTTCCTTCCCCCATATGCTCAATTTCCCTCCACAAATCCTCCTTATCCATCTTCCATGTTCTCCACTAAGGGAAACCAGGTCATCTCATTCCTTTGTGCTTTGTTAGGATACTATTCTGATCAGTGGGTAGAGGAACCCATTCTGGGTTTTCTATCCATCTTCTCTATCGACGAAAATCCCACCACCCAGTTTGACTTCAACACATTCTTGGCAGACAATATTCATGAACAGTTCGTGAATTTAGGCATGAAAGGCATGTTCAGATACTCATCGATACTAGCATACTTTTTCATCTTCTTCCAGGAAGATAAATTTATCTTTTCCATGCAGAAGATGGATGGAGATGGCAGACCTCAGGCAGTCACATTATGGACCTCCTTGCTCAAGCACAACTCCACTGATTTTAGTTTCAAGGAGTTCATCGACCAATTATACCACCCTGTGGTAAGTATCCTAGGTGGCAGGCCCGAGCCTCAGATAAACGATGAAGTTCAGAGGATCCCGCATCTCTTTGACAACACAAAGACCGGGGATTGGTACTTGTATCAAAATCATACCGAGATCAGAGTATACATGTGTGAGTTGGCATCGTATAAGCTGCCCAAGTACCTTCCTGTCAGAATTTTCGCATTGGAATATATAAGGAAGATAATAAACTCCGATGATATACACTTTGTGTCATTGAAGAAAAAGCAGCAGCTTAGAATCAAGGGGCAGATTGGTTCCTTCATCTGCAGCAATCGTGGCGCTGGGGAAGAAACAAACAGGATGTTTAGAGAAATGAAGTTCTTCATGAGCTTCCCATGGCATTATGATCCATGTGGGATCATCTTAGAGATGAGGGTGAAGAACAAAAACATCCCTTATGTTCATGTGTCTAGGCCTGAAGTTGAGAAGTTCGTAAATCAGACAGCCTGGGATCCTAACACATTCATTGAAGTAGAATAGAAGGATCCCCCGACCACTATGTCACAAACAACCACGCCACAGGTCCCGAAAGAGAAGAGGTCGGGGAAAAATTTATCCCCGCCTATCACTGAGGTATCTTCCGAGGAATTCCAGCTACATACCAAGAGGCCTAAGACTGTTGCAGCTCCTGGCCCAACTGGAGAAAAAGAAGCCCCGTCTACAACAACGAACAAGGTTGATAGGCCACCCTTTGGTTCGATCCTCCATAAGGACATAACCTCAGCAGTGACGGAAAAATCTACAAATCCTCCATTGACCACCCAGCTAGGCAAGGTGGGACCGAAGCTGAGTATCTTCGAGAAGTATGAGTTGATCAAGAATAAGAACCAAATCCTGACCAGCAGTACTTGTGCCCAATTCTGGAAGCAGACGTCGACTGCAAAACATAGGTTGCTATCGACATTCGACACCAAGAAGGGCATAATGCATATGGCATTCCTCCAGGAATAGGTACCAGATCCAAAGGTGATTACCAATTATAAAAGGGCCACCTTCGAATTCCAGACGAAGGATGTGCATCCGACCGACCAGATGGATCTGCACAAGAAGACAGGGGAAATGGTTTTCTATACGTTGGTGCATGCTTCCACTTCTGCGTCCAAACTGCAGGTGTCCCTGAACAATGTTCAAACACAGCTCAAGTTTGAGAAGATTTCGTCCTTTGCAAAGGACAATAGGATCAAGACTTTGGAGGAGTTGGTCCTCAAAATCGATTATGATCCTTCAAACGTGAAAGTAGCTAAGGAAATGATCAAGAAGAAGAATGACGACATAGACTCCTTGAGGAAACAATTGAAACTCCCGCCCACAGAGGATTCACAGCCGAAGGAGATAGCAGAGAAGGAAGGAGAGAAAGATGAGATGCTCAAGCTACTCATGGAGCAGAATGCACAGCTTAAAGAAATGGAAGTTGAGATGGAGAAGCTATTAAAAGAGAAAGAGAAACTGAAGCCAATGGAAGTCATTCAATTGAGTGCTATTCCAATTTCAGGAGTGAACACAACATCTGTGACAGAAGTCCCATCCGCAACTCCATTGACATCCCAAGAGAAGACAACCAACCTGGCTAAGTCCATGGAAAAAATGAACCTGCAGCAAACAGAAGTCAACAGGCGTAAAAAGGAGATTGAGCACCTTCAGGAACTAAAATCTTCCTTTCAGACCAGCCTCTGCAAGGAAAAGCAGGTGACATAACAGCTCAAGCAGGAGCTACAACAGCTCCAAAAGAAAACAGTGGTCGGAAAGACTTTGGTTGAGATTAAAGAGAGTGTATGGACAGACATCACTAAGTCCATGAACGAGATATGGCCCATGATCCAGATCATGTTTGAGCAGAATGAATTGGTCCAGAGGAGAAAACAGGCCATTGAAAAGATCATAGTAGAATTGGGAGACATGCCAACACATGCAAACGAGATCATCAAGTTCCTCAATTCTAAGACCAAGGAAGAGCTCGAAGAGCTGAAAATTGAAGATAGAATAGAGACCATCATTGAGGTCAAAAGGGTTTTGACCAAGAGAGGATTAATGCTTCAGCTGGAAGAAAAGGTTCAGGCCATGGAACTTGGGGTACAAAGATTCTTCAGCAAGATCGAGCCTCTACAGAAGAAAGGTCTGCCTGGTTTGAAGGTAATCGATGATAAATTGATGACACTCCCATGCTACAAGAAGAGATTGGTTGATGTGGCTAAGGACAGTTCAAAGTTTGCAGGAATTCAAGGGAGCATCACAGGAAAGGCATTTCTAGATTCCCTTCAGTGGGACATCAGTATCCAACACGAGATTCAATACATCTTCCTCACCAAACCTACCTTCGCCAAGTACACAGAGATGGACGAAGTGTATCGAAGGCTGCTCAAAGTCAACATGCCCAGTCATCTTAGATGGGAGGAACTCTGTGATCTGATCGATTAGCGGATGAGCTATCCCAGTCCAGTAATTTTTCCAGTCAGATGAGGTCGTGCAGAGGCTTCATCAACGGCCCACCCAGAAATCAGTGTGCAGTTACACGAGATCATCAAGAAGTTCCTAGATTTAGGAAATTTGTTAAGATTAGTTAGGCTAAAAATAGATTTAGCACGTCTTGGTTATTAATGACAGGATCGTTTGTAATTTGAGTTATAAATACTTCACCTTTCGAATTATTGAGGGTTGTTGATCTTCACACCCTGACACTATCAGACTGTAATATTTTTGAAGAGATCTTCCATTAATAAAAATGAGGCACCTTTACGGGATTCTTGCGTGTATTCACTAGTGATGTTTTCTCTCTAAGTTGAATGTTATTCTCGCTTTGTTATCATACTGTTTTCTGAATCTAATCTTTAAGAGTAACGAATGTTGCAGGATTTATCTCGTATACCCTGTTTCTGACTCGAAATATTTTAGTGTTTTATCTTATGGTGTTTTCAATAAAGAAATGCTTAACTGCTTCTTTGTTGAAATTATCTTTCTCATCTCTTCTGCTATTCATCATTTAAGTTGCTGAAGAATCAAGTGATTATATTATCTCACCCTATGAAAGTTTTTCCTTTGCGTTTCTGGTTTGGATTTCATATTTTATTAAAACACAGACCCCATAGCCCAATGGATGTGTAGACTGTCTCAACCAATTCGAAAAAACACTTTGACAACAAAACCGACCTATTTTCTTTACCTAGCCTAATATTTAAAATTGGAAACATAGCTAAATCATATAGAGAGATCCCTCTCTGAAGTTGGAAGGGCTAGATCCCAGCTTCAAAAGTGGTTGGATAAAGTTACCTTAGTAGATTTCTTCTGCTGTCAACCTCTAGGAAATTTACCAAGTGCTAACAGAAACGATTATTTAGTCAAAGTTCAAGGGAAATGAATTGTTCCTATTCTTACTAAACATAACGTAAAGAAAGACATAAACAATGTCTATCATGTTCCAGATCTGAAACATAATTTGCTAAGTGTAGGACAACTCATTGAACATGGCTATAAGGAACTTTTTGAGGGAGCATCTTGCAAAATATATGACAAAAACCCCAGCTAAAAATTGATTTATGAAATCTATATGACTCAAAATAGGATGTTTCCCCTTACCCTCAGAATTGCAAATCTGATTCAACCATATTCAACCATTGCAACTCTTTTTCCAGAGTCTAAGTCTTCTTCAGAAAAACTCCATGGTCAAAGGTCTACCTATCTTTAAAGAGAAAATTCCCCCATGTGAGTCTTGCATACTTGGAAAACATAAGAGAACTAGTTTTCCACAGTCTTCCAATCAAGCCAAACAACATATTGAACTTGTTCACACTGACCTATGTGGACCAATGCAAACAGAGTCAATAGGTGGTAGATTTTACTTTCTAACGTTTATTGATGATTTCAGCAGAAAAATATGGATCTATTTTCTCAGACACAAGTCTGAAACTTTCGCAAAATTCAAATAATTCAGGGCAGAAGCTGAAAAACATAGTGGAAAATATATCAAAGCACTCAGGTCTGATGGAGGAGAAGAATAAAACTCCAAAGAATTTGCAAATTTCTGCAAATCACAAGGCATTATCATGCAAACAACAACCATATATACTCCACAACAGAATGGAGTGGCTGAAAGAAAAAATCAGACAATAATGAATATGGCAAGAACACTTCTCAAAGAGAAAAGTTTGTTAAATAATTTTTGGGCTGAAGCAGTAGCATGCTCAGTTTATCTTTTGAATAGATCTCCAAATAAAAGTCTAAAGATTAAAATACCTCAAGAAGCATGGAGTGGGCCAAAGCTCAATGTAGCGCATCTAAGGACATTCAGATGCATAACATACGCTCACATGCCTTCCGAATTAAGGAAGAAACTTGATGACAGAAGTGAGAAATATATTTTCACTGGATATAGTGAAACATCTAAAGCTTACAGGCTTTACAATCCAATCACCAAGAAACTAATTCTCAGCAAAGATGTAAAATTTCTAGAAATTCAATTCTGGAATGATTCAGAAAATCAAAAGATGGACAGTCAAAATCCATTGCTGCCAAGTTCTGAAAACGCAGAAAATTCAGAACAACAAGTACCTCAAACTACTCTTCCAAGACTGCAAGTACAAAGACAACCTGAACATTCTCAGGATAAATAAACTTCTAGCAGAGAATCAATCTCTGCACCACAAAATCAGAGAACTCGAAGTTTGAGAGAAATCCATCAACAGTTGGATCACTTTGAACAACACAACATTTTTGCTTTAATGTCATGTCAACCTACATATTTTAAGGAAGCAACTAAGGAGCCACATTGGGTTCAAGCCATGAACCAAGAAATTGACTCCATTGAGAAGAACAAGACATGGGATCTTTTTTATTTTCCAAGTCACAAGAAGAGTATTGGTGTCAAGTGGGTTTACAAAACTAAACTCAATGAAAAAGGGCAGATTGAAAAACACAAGGCAAGACTTGTTGCCAAAGGATTCTCACAACAACCAGGTACTGATTATGGTGAAACTTTTGCTCCAGTAGCAAGATTAGACACTGTAAGGACTCTATTGGCCATAGCATCCCAACACAAATGGAAAGTATACCAGATGGATGTCAAGTCAACATTCCTGAATGGTTTCTTAGAAGAAGAATTTTATGTCTATCAACCACCTGGATTTGAAGTCCAAGAGCACCCAACCAAAGTATATCAGTTGAAGAAATCCTTGTATGGATTAAAACAAGCTCCAAGAGCTTGGTACAATAGAATTGACACTTACCTGATCAAAAATGGTTTCAGCAGAAGCCAAAATGAGCCAACTCTTTACACCAAAACAGATCAGCACGGTAAAATTTTGATTGTATGTTTATATGTTGATGACATGATCTATACAGGAAATATTGAGTTAACAAATTTTAAACATGCCATGCAATCTGATTTTGAGATGACAGATCTTGGAATAATGAAATATGTTTTAGGGATTGAGGTTCATCAATCATCCAAAGGCATTTTTGTCTATCAACAAAAGTATGCAACAGACATCATCAAAAGATTTCGCATGGAAGGATGCAATCCAACAGAAACCCCCATACCACTAGGCACAAAATTGAGCAAGAATGATGAAGGTCCTACAGTGGAATCTACTCTATACAAAAGTTTAGTAGGCAGTTTGTTGTATCTTACAACAACTAGGCCTGACATTATGTATGCAGCCAGCCTTGTTTCCAAATTCATGGAATCACCAAAATATTCTCATTGGAAAATGGAGAAACGAATTATGAGATATGTTGCAGGAACTCTCAATTCTGGCTTATGGTACACTCAATCTGATAGTAATCAACTTTCTGGTTACACAGACAGTGATTTTGCGGGCAGCCTGGATGACAGGAAAAGTATATATGGACATGTTTTTCAACTGGGCTCGAACCTAATCTCATAGGCATCAAAGAAGCAACCAATTGTTTCAATATCTTCTGCAGAGGTAGAGTATGTCATTGCTACCTCAGCCTCCTGTCAAGCTGTGTGGCTGAGAAGAATATTGAAAGATATGTCACATACATAAAAGGTTCCAACTCCTATTTTCTGTGACAATACTTCAACAATTGCTTTATCCAAAAATCATGTGTTTATAAGAAAAGAAAACACATTGACACTCATTTTCATTTCATACACGAGCTAGTCAATAAAGGTGATATTGCACTACAATTATGTGGTTATCGAGATCAGCTTGTTGATATCTTTACAAAGCCACTCGGAAAATCGGTTTTTGATTTTCAGAGACAACACTTAGGCATAATCAGTGCTGATGTTTGTAACTGTTGAGTTTAAGACAGAGTGTTAAATATAATGTAACCTCAACAGTCTGACTGTACACTGCCTCTTGTCCTTGCCAGCTGTACTTTCAATTCTTGATTTCCTTGATCCTATTTAACTCAGCTATTTCCCATTGCATTGTAATCTCTTCAGTTCTTCATACATTTCTAATATACTGTTTTCTGTTCTATTCTTTCTCTCTGCATTTCTTGCTTCACAATTTATCAGGCCGAAAAGATGAAGGAGGATTTAAAATGAGAGTAGTCGAAAGTAAAGTTTTTAGTGTGCAATAGACAAGAATCTACAAGCAGAAGGTTGGTTTAGTGGATAAGCATAAATATATAAGAAGAGCTACGTTGCATTGTTGCAACCATCCTTGATGAGTATTGCAAATATACTGAGAAATATCCAACCTCGGAACCCATTTCTGTTGACCAACCATTTGTGGAGAATACAATCTCTATATTTCATGGTTTGCATTTAAAACTTATAAGTTGCAGGTTGATGGCAAGGAGGATGCAAAAACGTGCCACATGGATAAGAAGAGAGTGAGGATCAATGTATCTTTGGAGCAAGGATCCGTTTTTACAATTGCTTAGTCTGATGACATCATAGGTTTGTCCTTTTAAACTCAACTACAAACAACACTGCTGAGAAAGATAATGCTATTAATAATCCGATCCTTCACGGATTTGTCTTGATTGACAGAGTGATATCACAATTAGAGGGTTTGTCTAGCGATTTTCGTTGAGAAAAATGAGTGAAAATGATAAATCTACATTTTCCATTATTGCTAAAGCCGGAGATCATCCGCGTTTGCCTTATTACCAAGGTTGGATTCACCATACAAATCGATACATTCTACTATTAATTCTCAATTAAGGTGGCTTGTGAAAAAGTTGACGGGGCACTGAGGATTTATCCTAAATATAGAAATATGTCCTTTCATATAAAGAGGAAGATGACTCCTCTTGGTCGACGTTGCTGGATGAATATGTTGAGCGGCCCATGGTTATTTCCAAGGTCGAAGACAAGGGTGAAGGTTATATGTATGCTAGCAAGGGAAATATTTGTTGGAAACCAACAAATTGTTAATGGGGTTGCACTTCTGTAGCAACTCGGATTTGTATCACTTCACAAGCAGGCCGAGTATGCTCCAAAACATCATTTTCTTTGTATGTTATAGTAATAATTGTGACTTTGGGTGCAATGACAACCATGGACACTGATTTAATGAACAAAGTTCTCCCATTCATTTTCCTCTTATCCCAAAGACTGAAATGGAGGGATGCATTATGGACATGAGGATATTTGATGTATTTTGTGATTTTCTTAGGTTTACACAACATTCAATAAATACATAACTTCAAACTGTTATGAAAAGCACCATTGCCTATGATCAAGGCTCTGTGCATATTATCCTTGACCACATGAAATTCTTTTAAACACTTCCTGGAACAACAATAACAGGAGGTAATGATGTCTCGGATATACAACGCACAGACAAAATTTGTCCAACGCAGTTGCAAAGACTGCACAATGGAATTCTTCGTCAGTGAACTCTCAAGACGTATTGTGCAGTTGCAAGACTACAAAAAAGACTGTGCGCTATGATGATAACACTTAATGAAGTAATTTCTTGAAACTATGCTACTCTCAACACATAAACCATGAAATTAAACTTGTGCAGAAACAAAGTGAATATATTTATGAAGTGTTTGAACACAACATAAACTCGTAAATACATCAACACACAGATACTTAATATATTATGAACTTCAACTTTGTGCATGGTTACAAAATACACAAACTATGTCGAGCTTATGTTCCAACAACTTCTGCAGACTTTCACACACACATAGCTTGTGCTCTGAGACTTACTCATTATACAATGGTTGTTGCTTGCTAACGATCAACTCTATTCTCTCTATTTTATTCTATATCGACTACCTAAAGACTCAGACATATATAGATAAAACTAAGACTTCCTGTAGAAGTAAACTGACTCAAACATTTAAGACGACAATTATTTTTGACTGAATCTTATCTACATAATAGAGCTCGAGAAAGATAAAGATCGGCTCATTAAATAACACTCTTGCTAAAACTCTTGCTTGTCATATCTCACAAACTAAAGTCTCTACTTTCCCATGACATACATAGTCTCCGTAAGCGTAAAGCTCATGACTTGTAATTAATGTTTCCAACACTTCCCCTTAATTATAAGTAGGTGAGTTTACAAAATACAAAATTTACATCAAAAATTTGAATTGACATGAAGTGTCAATTATCTACGACTGCGCCGACTCCTAAAAATCTATGCAGTATTTGAAATGCATCTCTTGCTAGAGATTTTGTAAATATGTCTGCAACTTGTTCTTTAGACCTGCAAAATCCTAAGCAAATTTCTTTGTTATTCACTAATTCTCTGATAAAATGATACCTTGTATCAATATGATTGGTTTTCTTGTGAAACACATGGTTCTTGGATAACATGATGGAGGAGTTGTTTTCACAAAATACTGTAGTTGGTTCCTGTTGTTCCTGCAACAAATGTTTTAACATTCTTCTCATCCAAACAACTTGAAAAACTACACTTGTAGCTACGACATATTTCGCTTCAACTTAAGAAAGAGTCACAATGGGTTTCTTCCTTGATTCCCATGACACTATACTTGTTCCAAAATTAAATGTGTACCCAAGGGTACTTTTCCTGTCATATGTACTTCCTCCACAATCACTTTCATTGTATCCAATAAGTCTGAAATCTTCTGAAGTAGAATACATAATACCAAAATCTTTTGTTCCATTCACATATCTCAAAATTATTTTCCCTGCCTTCCAATGGGATTGTTTTAGACTTTCCATGAACCTTGAAATCAAGCTCACTCCATACATAATATTAGGCCTTGTTGTTGTCTAATACATAAGGTTTCCTACCATCCTTTTAACTAGTTTGGGATCCACCTTAGACCCTTCATCTTCCTTTCTTAACTTCAATCTTGTTATGATAGGTGTTGGGGATGCTTTGAAATTTATTATGTTGAATATTTTCAAAATTTCATGTGCATATTTACATTGTGAAATAAATATACCACCTTTGGACTACTGAACTTCAATGCCAAAAAATATTTCATAAGCCCCAAATCAGGCATTTCAAATTTGTTCTTCATGTCTCACTTAAATTCTTCTATGCCAAAATCACTTGTAAAAATCAAATCATCTACATATAAGAAAACAATTAACATATTACCTTGTTGATTTTCTTTGATGTACAAAGTTGGCTCACATTCACTTCTATGAAATCCATTCTAAGTGAGATAGGAATCTATGCAACTTTACCAAGCTTTGGGAGCTTGCTTTAACCCATACAGTGCCTTCTTCAATCGGTATACCTTGTTTTCTTGTCCTAGAATCTCGTAGCCTTGTGGTTGTTCCACATATACTTGTTCTTCTAAATGCCCATTAAAAAATGATGACTTTACATCTATTTGATAAACATAGCACTTGTTCTATGCAGTAATGGCCAATGTGTTGACTCCATCAATGCATGCAACTGGCGCAAATGTTTCAATGACATCAATTCCAGGTTTTGTGTAAAACCTCTTGCAACTAATCTTTCCCTGTGCTTATGCACATTTCCATCTGCATCTTGCTTAGTTTTATAAATCCACTTGAAACTTATCACATCCTTGTCTTCAGGTACATCTACCAATTTCCATGTCTCATTGTTCTATATGCAGTTAATTTCTTCATCCATGGCTTGTGCTCATTCTTCATCTTTGATAGCTTATTGAAAAGTTAAATGATCATCTATTAGTGAAAAAATAGAAAAGACTGGAAATGAATGTGTTGTATCAACATTATATATGTTACCCAAACTTCTTGTATTCCTTGGTAATATACTAGCTAATGTTGTATCTTGATATGTAGAATGACTCAAACTGCTTACTAGAGTTTGTGGCACTCTAGATTTGGACTGCGTACCTACAGATCTCGCCGGAGTAGTCTACGATGTACTTTGTGTCACGGTTCCATAAGTGGAAGGAACTGCGCAATGAATTATAACTGGTGTTTGAACCACTTCTTCCTCTGTGTCATCACGCCTAATAGCATCAATTACTTTGATTATCTTTTCTATGCTTCCATCCCATGCTTCATTCTCCACAAATTGAACATCGCAATTGATTATGACCTTTTTTTCAATATGATCATACATCTTGTATGATTTTGTATCTTTAGAATACCCAACAAATAAAAATTTGTGTCCTTTGTTATCTAACTTATTTCTTAGCTCATCTGGAACATGTGTGTATGTGACACAACAAAAGACTTTTAAGTGCACCACATTATGCTTCATACCTGTTGAGGTTTACTTAGGAACTTTTTTCTTCACACTCTTTGTCGAACATCTATTCATGATGTATACTGATGTTTCTACTACCTTAGCCCAATACTCATATGAAAAATGTTTGGCTACCAACATACTACATGCAATTTCCATGATGGTTCTATTCTTCCTCTCTGCAACATCATTTTGTTGTGGTGTATACCACACATTCAATTGCTTGTAAATTCCATGAACTTTACAAAAGTTTTGAAATTCACCTCCTATGTCATTTCTTAGAACCTTGATGTAATAATCATTGTGCTTCTCCACAAGTGATTTGAACTGTTGAAAACAACTTAATGCATCAGATTTATGTTTTAGGAAATAAATCCATGTTTTTCTTGAGAAATCATCAATAAATGTAAGAAAATAGGTGTTGCCGCCTATAGATGATGTTTTCATTGGTCCACACATATATCGATGTACAATTTCTAGTGGAGGTTCTTCTCTATATGAATTGCCAATTGGAAATGATTATCTATGTTACTTTCCAAAGATACATCCTTCACATAGTCTTTTTGTTTTTTCAATCAATGGAAAACCTTTCACCGTATCTTTTGTATGTAGCAGCTTTAGACCTCCAAAGTTTAAGTTTCCAAATCTAAAATTCCAAAGACAAGAATCGTTATGTAATTCAAATTGGAATGTTTCCTTCTGTGCCTTCTTTCTTGAAATTGCACTCACTACCTTCTTTTCTTTCTTCTTTGAATGCAATGTCTGACTGAGCATATTTTGTGTCATAGACAACTTGCATTGTATTTCTCATCATGGCTGGCTTCAATGTCAAAGGGAAATTTTTGTTTCTTTTCATTTGAATTCTTGCAATACATTGGTTTCTAGGATATCTGACCAAAATCACATAGTGATTATCTTCCATGTAGATTCTATATCCTTTTTGTAATAACTGTCCTCTGCACATCAAATTATGTTTTAGGCGAAAAACATAATATACATCAAACATAACTTTTTTCTCTCCTTGTTTAGTTAAAATTTTAATACTACCTTTTCCTAATACAGTGACTTGGATATTTATTCCAAGTGTAACTTTAGCTTGGATTGACTTATCCAAACTAGAAAAAAACTATAAGTTTAATTTCGTGATTACTGCAGCCTGAATCTAGATACCATATATCACATGGACTTTCTTGAGCAACATTTCATTCAACTGGTGAGACTATAGGTATTACTTCAGTGCACGCCATAAACACATGGCTGGAGGGAGTATTTTCATTGTTTGACTGATCTTGACCTTTCTTTTTCTAATTATCCTATCTCTTTCTGCATTCATATGCATAATTTCCATACTTTTTACAGTAATGGCACTGAATCTTTGATTTATCAAATCTTTGATTACTTAACCGATTGGTATTTTGATTTTGACCTCTACCAACTGTATTTGGAGGATTGTTACTGTGTCCATCTCGGATAGAACTCCTTCCTATGCCTCTAGAGTTTTCTCCCCCCCTTCCTCTTCCACTACTTATAGATGACTACACCGAAAATTCATTTTCTAATGACATATTTGACCTATTCAATCTGTGTTCATGATTAATGAGGGAGGTTTGCATCTCATCTAGACTGAATTGACTCAGATCTTTGTTCTCTTCCAAAGTCACAACAAGGGTATCAAATTTAGGATGAAGACTCCTAAGTACTTTCTCAACAACCTTTCTATCGTCTATGGTTTCACCATGAGAATTAATCTGATTTATCATGCCAATAACATGGGTGTAAAAATAATCTAGCGAATTTGTGTCTTTCATTGACAGAGTTTCAAAATCTCTTGTAAACATTTATAATTTTGATGTCTTGACTTTGTCTGTACCTTGATAAGAAGTTTGTAATATGTCCCATGCTTCCTTTTCTTTCTTGGTTGATGTTGATGCAACTCTTGGGAGTATGCTCTCATGCATGGCTTGATGTATGTATTACATCACCTTTCCATCCTTCTTCCTTTGATTTCTCAAAACATCCTTCCCAGCTTGTCTGAGTGCATTGTATGTTTCCTGATCTGTTTGTTCCACATAGCCATTTTAGACTATCTCCCATACATCTTGACCCCGAAATAATGCCTTCATGGTCAAGGACCATAACTCATAAGTTTTACCTGTAAAAGTGGGAGGTTGTAGTTTTGAAGTAGAAGCCATGATTTCACCTTACAACAGAGTTGCTACTCTTGAAATTTACTATGATAAAACTTTCTTTGATCAACCTGCCATGATAACAGATCTAGGATCTACAAGTCGTAGACAAACTCTGCACAACGCAGTTGCAAAGAACGCATAGTGGAATTCTTCGTCTCTGAACTCTCAGGACTTATTGCATAGTTTCCAGACTGGACAAAAGAATATGTGTTGTGATGATAACACTTAATGAATTAATTTCTTGAAACTGTGCTACTCTCAAAAACTAAACTATGAATTTAAAGTTGTGCAGAAATAGAAAGAAGATATTTATGAAGTGTTTGAACACAACAGAAACTTAGAAATACATCAAAACACAGATACGTAATATATTATGAACTTGAGCACTACGCATGGTTACAGATACAAAAAATATGCCAAGCTTCAGCTCCAACAACTTTTGCATACTTTCAGACACAGAGATTGTTCGAGTCACTATAAAACTATTGTTGCTTGCTAAATATTGACTTTGTTCTCTCTATTATATTCTATATCAACTACCTACACACTTGGAGATATATAGATAAAACTAAGACTTCATGTAGAAGTAAACCCACTCAAACATTTAAGATGAAAATTAATTTGGACTAACTCTTATCTACATAACAAATCCCTCTTGCTAACTCTCTTTCTTGCTGTGTTTGACAGACTAACGTCTATGCTTTCCCATGACAGAGATAGTCTGCGTAAGCGTACCACTTGTGATTAATATTTCCAAAATGATGGAGGACCGGGGAGAGCCACCTTAATCATTTTTTAAAAGAACCATTACATTACTTAATCAGTAAAACTTATGGAACGGAAAAAAGAAACAATATTAAGCTTAGCATGGTGAATCTTAGTCAAACTACTCAAGAGATGGAGGCTATGGAAGATCTTTTTCTCTATTTTCAAGAGTGAATTAGTTATGGAAAATTCAAGAAAAAAATTACGCAAACCCCATGTTATGACATAATGAGCACGAGCACATTTATAGTTGTGTTCCCTTACCCTAAGAGAAATTTATAGTCAAGTTATTATAAGGACCCAAGAGAAAATTTTATATGGAGCACACAATGGGTATCAATTGGAGTGCCAGTTCGATAGAAAGTGTTCTGCAAAGTGAATTTTTCTTGGATCTCGGCATGAATGATAATTATTTTGTAACTATGGTGATTGGAACCATCAACACATTACGACTATTGCAGATCATAAGGAGAATAATGAAATTCGATGTCCTACAGGTACTGATCAAGGTCATTCTCAAACTCAACCAACAGAAAAATCAAAATATAGTTTTGAATTTGGATAACGCTATTAACTCATTGGCAGAAAAGATACAAGTAATATGGATTTACCTGCAGTAAATAGATCTGAGTAATATGGGATTTATGTTCATAGGGATTGGGTGGCTTCCTCCTGCATGAAATAGATTTGATTCAAAGGGAATATCTAGGAGTCGAGGATGGGTGGTTAAGGGGTTATCCCTTCCTGCCTGGAGGAAAACTAATTAATTAAACCCTACCAGAGAATGCAATATCTGGAAATGACCAACAATCAATTAATTCGACCCATCTCAGAATTAAGGAGTCTAAGTAAGAGCTCTAGTCGACCAGTTGAGACAGACACCCAGGTAAGGAGTAATTCTCAAATACTGAGTGGAAAAAATAGGACGAAAACGAATTTTACTTTCAAAAACTAGGGAAAAAACTAATTTCAAGTCTATAAATTAAATGATAAAGATTGCGGTGTTTTGTGTACCTGCAAAGAGGAAAATATTGTTGATGTCCAGATCTCTATTTCATTATGCCTTCATCTTTCCTTGCCCCTTTTTGTGCTACCGCTTGATCTATGCTCACAAAACACTATGAATACAACTTACGATATCCCTTTATGATTATTTCATAGATTACTTTCTCAAAGTAATTTTATTTACAACGGAAAAGGAAAAGATTGACCAAGTTTGTAGAGAGTGGGGTATAAAGGGAAAATATTAATAACATATTATCTTGGACTTCTCATATAATAATACATTAATACTTTATTAATTTAATACTTTAATATATTAATATTTTAATATTTTGGTAATGTTTTAATGTATTAATACATTATTAATAATGTTTTATTGAATTAATGTTTTAATGATGTTTTAATAATGTTTTATAATGTTTATTGTATTAATGAAATTGTGTGTGCGCATGAGTTAAAATCTTGGCTATGAAAATCCTAGGGAGGATGGCGAGGGTTTGGTGTCTCCGGTTTCCCAATGATATTTCTATGTGCATAGCTGGTCAATATAGTTAACGGGCATATTATGGAGTCTACCACAACCGATTTTGGGAATGGAGGAGGAGCTCAATGACTACACTCATGACCCTTTGGACAGATCAAATATTTGGATAGAGCTAGTTTTCAGTCGGGAGAATCTGCATGCATTCGTGTATCCTGCTTTCCTGAGTATCAATTATGGTAAGTTAGCAAAAAATTGTTTCTCTTCACAGTATTTTCCCAAACCTACCCTCCAATGTTCGTGCCCTCCTATAGGTTTTCTCTAGGTTTTGGTTCGGACCCAGGGTTTTTCCTTCAGTCTCTTCATTTTCTGAAACCCAACAGAGTTAGCTAGATGGGTTTCTTTCAACTTACCCTATTTATTCATGCGTAGAGGTCCCTTTGGTCTCAGATATTTGGGAGTCGATGGGGCATGGGAGAGCATATCTAGAGTTCATCAGGACCCTACCTAGTGATTTTAGTGGTATCAAAACCTCGGAGTTTTTGACCATGTATTAGTGCATCCATCAGACCATCTATGAGGTTGGACCTCTTTTTCCCCATCTCTCACCTTTGATTGGTGCTCACGGTTCTCTGGATTCGACAAGATTTGTTGAATGTATTTCAATTCACTCACAACTATCTAGCCATGCTACAAAAAATGCAGGGGTTTTTGAAGATATTGGTGTCTGCGTGAGAGAGGGCTTACTCATGGAAGGATATAATAACATTGATATACACAACTAGGATAGTCCACATCGTAGGAAGAATAGGTGCATGAAGTCGAGAGGTAAGACGACGAGGTTAGTTTGGGGGTTGGATATAAAAATTTCCCAAGTGGTGGATATGGCCACTATGGTGGTGGTGGATAAATCACGGGGATGTCGATTCAACATTAAAATCCTAAAGGATTGGGTTGATTCTCACTAGTCAAATTCCTTATAAAAATTTCCCTCAATTCAATTGCTAGCTCGGGGTTCGTTTATCTTCAAGTTTGGGAAAACCAAGGAAGAAAATTGGGCCCTAAAATCGACTTGGAGAATAGATTCAACCCCTATTTGACTAAATAATGGACACCTTTATTTGATGCGGGGAAGGAACGAATATATGTTAACCCCATTTATGTGCGCCTCCCAGGCCTCCTTCCATTTTTTTGGACCAAATATATTTTCATGAGGTTTGGGAACGCTTTTGGAACTTTCCTAGATGTATACATGTTTTTTCTTGAATCAGGAGAAATTATTCTCGTATGCATTCGGGTTTCCTTAAATCCAAGGGAAGGTTTGGTAGAGGATTTGTAACTAGGTTCTTGAAAAGGTTGGACTATGAGAATGTTCCTTTCAAATGTCACAGGTTCCATCAACATGGTCATGTCGTCAACCAATGCCATCTTCCACTCAAGGAAATACATGAAGAATCCATTTTGCAGTCAGTCAGGAAAAGATCGATGTCCTTGGATGGGGTCATTGTGAGGTTCAACTAGTGTGCAATATAGGGAGGTGACAAGAAGTTTGGAATATAGGGTGGCCATTGGTGGTGGAATCATAGAAAGGAAATTGCACAAGCCATCACCAATTTTTGTTTAAGACTCAGATGGAGATACCAAAATGTCTTCTATGTACTACTCTTCGTCCATGGCTCATGGATAGGATGCAAATCAATCGCAGGGTACATTTTTTTTGTCACCCCATCCCATCAATGTATTTATTAATTCTTTTTTGATTTTGGGGAAATATTGGTTGGGGTTTGTCAAAAACCTATATATATCCCAAGGTAGTATGGTTCACTTTTCTTTTCTTAGTCAAACCCTCCCCATTGCAATTTTCTCCCTTTCTCAAGCTCCTCCCCCTCTCCCCCATGTGAGGCTCCTAGGAGATTTTGAGTTGTTTCAAGATATAGAGCAAGAGGCTATTGTTTATAATCTCTGAAGTAGAGAAATCATGGGTCCATCAAACTCAATCCTGCAGGGTTTAGGAATAAATCCTATGCATACTTTAGGGTCCAAGGGCAGGGGTCATAAATCCCATTTCTCAAAGGCCCGAAATAGGGAATTGGTGGATATGGCAGCAGGGAAACAAATTTTTATTTTGAGGGAACTTAGAGCATCGAGATCCATAGTTGGGGTCTCCTCATTAAAATCATTTATTTCAATTATAGGGGTGTGGTGAGCCCTTCCAAAAAATTGGCCCTGAAGAGACTAGTGGTCCCCAATCATCCTGACATAATTCTTCTTCAAGAAACCTTTGGGGATGGCGTTGTTACTTTTACTTTGCTAGAATATATTTTTCAAGGAATGGAATTGTATTGGTCTAGATACTAGAGGTCATTCGGGTGGACTAGGAATTGGATGGAATACTAGATGGATAAAATTGATCAACTCATGGATTTGTGAATCAGGAATAGGAGTGGAAGTTCACCTTGCATACTTAGGGATGGAATTATCAATCTTAAACATTTATGGGACATATTTCGATAGAGTTCCCTTTCGGGAGACCCTTGTTTGAAGATATTTCCTTTCCTGCAACAGATTAATTCTTGGTGGAGATTTAAATTTCTCCATGGGATCATCTACGGTTTGGGGTCCAAGGGTGTGAACAGATCCCCTTTATGAGTTATTCATCCACATACTGAAGAACAATATCCTCTCTGAACTCTCCCCAGTTAAACTGAATTCCATGTGGAGGAGTAAGAGAGTCGGGGAATATCGTATTACAAAAATATTAGAGCTCTTCCTGGTCTCAGATAAGTTCCTCGATAAATCACTTCACTTTAGGAAATGGATTGGAAGTGGGGGTTAATCTAATAACTCTTCTATTTTTCTCAAAGTTGTTGGTAGTTAGTGGAAACAAACAAGCCTTTTCAAATTTAATCAGGTTTGGTTAAAGGAGGAAATTTTCCAAAATATAGTCAAGGAGTGTTGGAGTCTCTTTGACCCATATTCAAGAGAGGCGGATGGGGTTCAATTTACATCTAATATCAATTTTTTTTACGAAGGAAGTGGTGTGGTATTCTCATAATAAGAGGGAGGATGATGAGCAGGATTTGATTGACATTGAAGCTTCTCTCCAGGAAATCTATGATTCAAATGGTGATGACTACACCTCTTCTTAATTGAAAGAGGCCATGATTTCCCTAGAAAAGAAAAGAAGGCCATTACTGGAAGTATTTGCAGGTCCAAAGTAAGAATGAACGAGTGTAGTAACCTGAAATTAATTAAGCCTAATAAAATTCATACAATTAAACATAAAAAAAAATCAATTCATAAGTAATTCATTAATCATCATACAATATTTAGTAGAAAATTAAATTTATCCACAGCATGAAATAAATTTCATAATCATCCACATAACCCAGCAAATTCATAATTAAAAATACCTCTACCTGATGTTAATTCCCGCTGATCTAGTTGTCCTCTCTGCTGCTTTGTCCAGCCTGCTACTTTGACCAAACTCTGCCCAAACCGACTAACCACCCAACCAACTAGGAGCAGTCTATCCGGCTCCCTGGCTCTAGGATACCATAAGGAATCCTAGCCCCTGTGCCCAAAACCCCCAGCAACTTGGTGCCCCCTGCAATGGTTCACCAAAAACTCCTCAAAACCAAACTCCTTAAAACCAGAAAGATATCCCCAATCTTCCATAGAAATACAGACTTCCTCCCTGATAATGCTCCTCCCCCCTAATATTTCATAATGCTCTCCCATAGGACTCTTCCCCATCATATCTCCCCCCTCCTTCACTGACTCCCTATCCTCCATTAATTACCTTATCCTCCCCATTATTACCTTATCGTCTTTCCTTTATTATCTTATCCTTTCCTGTCATGAGTAAAGTTTCATAATGATTAAATTAAAGTTATTAATCCATTTAATTTATTACCCAAATCATTGAATGTGTTATTAATTAATTAATTAATCAATCATCAGTTATAAACAATTAATTAATAAATAAATAAATAATATTATTAATACTAATCATTGTTTAACTAAAACCATATTAGGACAATTAACAATCTAATTAATTTTACTTAATAATACCTATGCATCTATTTAACCATGGTTGTTGCATACACCCACCATTCAGGAAACTTCGTCCCAAAGTTAAGGTATCTCATGATACAAAGGAAAAAAAACATGGTTCACACATTCATAACAATTAACCGACACTATTACTAAGTATGCCAAGAAAACTCATACATACTCGTGTACATGTACAAGAAATGCATGTGTAGCTAGTACATACAAGTCTCGTGCATGTACTAATAATCAATAACTATCACCCTTATAGTAATTTATGTATGCATCCAATCCAATCAACGAGACTAGTCTTTTATAAAAGACAATAAACCAATCAAATGTTTGTGAAATCCTTTAATTACAATTATCTAGTTCAACAATTTTATTTAGACAACTGTGGTTTAGTTATGTAATTATGAATATTCATATATACACCTTTCCTTTTTAGAAGGGAAAAACAATAAATTCCACCATAAGACAAATCTCCATACTTTCTCATCTATTTCTACTCATCCTTCCTCCCTAACTTACTTCCATCTTCATACCTATCCCTCCTCTGTTGGACTATCTTGGAGCATCAACTATATTGACCTAACTCCAAATAGAACCCGTAAGCAAAAGTGTCACTATCTTGACCCAGCTTCCCTAGCAGGCAACTGATAGTCATCATCACACATCTAAGGGAGTGTGAGCTAACATCTTCCTCCCATGACTTCAGGTTTCGGAGGATACACGGAGGGAAATGCCTCCACCCCTCCTAATCATAACTAGGGTCCACACCCTACAATGGAATATACAGTGGCACCGTGTTGCTGGGAGTTTTGTCATCGTTTATTCGATTTTGGGTAGTCTCACCACCAGAAATCCTGCACTGGTCCACATATCATGGCAATGCATCCAAACCAATATAATTTCACATATAAATATTCATACCATAATGTTTCTCGGCTAGTGGTCATGACATCCACTTTCATCATCATTATCCCTTGGCTATTTCATAGCC
>ML787558.1:252611-348139 GCA_009831015.1 Picea engelmannii
TTTCTAAAAATATACAGTGGCTTCTTACATGTAGGTGAGGCTTCTTGCAAGTTCTAAGGTGAACAAACCTCCTTCAGACTTACAACAGTTTCTAAGGTTTTCTCATTTATTTTGGGTCAATTATGAGTAGGTGGGTAGGCCCTTGGCCCCAGATTGTGAACTACAACTCTGATACCATGTGTAGTAACCTCAAATTAATCAAGCCTAATAAAATTCATACAATTAAACATAAAAAAAAAATCAATTCATAAGTAATTCATTAATCATCGTATAATATTCAGTAGAAAATTAAATTTATCCACAGCATGAAATAAATTTCATAATCATCCACATAACCCAACAAATTCATAATTAAAAATACCTTTGCCTGATGCTAATTCCTACTGATCTGGTTGTCCTCTCTACTGCTTTGTCCAGCCTGCTACTTTGACCAAACTCTGCCCAAACTGACTAACCACCCAACCAGCTAGGAGCAGCCTGTCCGACTCCCTAGCTCTGGGATAACGTAAGGAATCTTGGCCCTCATGCCCAAAACCCCCAACAACTTGGTGCCCCCTACAATGGTTCACCAAAAACTTCCCAAAACCAAACTCCTCAAAACCAGAAAGATATCCCCAATCTTCCACAGAAATACAGACTTCCTCTCTGATAATGCTCCTCCCCCCTAATATTTCATAATGCTCTCCTGTAGGACTCTTCCCCGTCATATCTCCCCCCTCCTTCACCGACTCCCTATCCTCCATTAATTACCTTATCCTCCCCATTATTACCTTATCCCCTTTCCTTTATTATCTTATTCTTTCCTTTATTATCTTATCCTTTCCTGTCATATGTAAAGTTTCATAATGATTAAATTAAAGTTATTAAGCCATTTAATTTATTACCCGAATCATTGAATGTGTTAAGTAATCAATTAATTAATTAATCAATCAATCAATCAACAGTTATAAACAATTAATTAATAAATAAATAAATAAATATTATTATTAATAATAATCATTGTTTAACTAAAATCATATTAGGACAATTAATTATCTAATTAATTTTACTTAATAATCCCTATGCATTTATTTAACGAGGGTTGTTACAACAAGCCATACATCACATGTGGATGTGATTTTTGCAACAATTTTATTTATCCATCAAATATAAGAAAGGAAGCACTAATATGTTGACATACATGTTTTCAAGGCCACCAACATTAAATATTACATCTTTTGGAAGTATTATGCACATGGATCCTTTTACCCATGATACATACAAAAATTCATGCATAGACGATGAGTAATTTAAAGAGATGTTTCAATTTCTACAAGGATAAATTCATGTATAAGAAAGCGATAGTAATTCTTACTATCATATATAGAATTGGTTTCTCTATAATCTAGAAAAGTTCTATGTTATTAAAGATGAAAGACAACAACTTATCAAAGAGGCTCACACCTTCAAGGTTGGAACACAATTTGGGAAGACAATTTCCAACTTACAGAGGTATGTGTATTGGCCTAGAATGCAAGAAGATGTAGCTCATTTTGTTAGAGAATGCACAATTTTTTGTCCCACCAAGCCTAGTAATCGAAAACAAGGTTCATAATATTCCTTACCTATACCCTATAAAACCTAGGATAACATCTGCATAGATGTTTGGGTGTTTTTCCAAGAACCAAGAAGGGAAATGACTACTTGCTTGTGGTAGTTGACATTTTCAGCAAGTCAGACCATCAAAGAAAAATAAGGAGAAAATATGATCTTTGAAAAGATATAGGTTCACTTTGGGATGCCAAGGATGATCATATTAGATAGGGATACTGGATTTCTTAGTGCCTTTTGTGTTACACTATGGGGGAATATGGACACTATCTTGAAGAGATATACAATTTTCTATCCACAGACAAATGGGTAGACAAAAGTAGTCAATAAGACATTGGTTCATCTTTTGAGGGGTTACAGTAATAAGCATCCAAATACCTAGGATAAAAAATTTATTTATATTCAACACTCTTATAACAAAGAGGTCGACAGTTCTACCGATAAGTCACTTTTTGAAACCTTCTTTGTGTATTTTTCACCATCACATTTGGATGTTGTATATGGACATAAAAGAGGAGCTATGGAAGACATGAGAAGATGCATTAAGATCATAAAAATTTATTGAAAACATTATCTAGATCCATTTTCAAGTAGTACATGAGGCATTGAAGAAGTCATAAGAAAAGTACAAATCCCAACATGATTAACACATATTTGAGAAAAACTTCAAGGTGGGAGACATAGTTTAGTTGCACATAAAAATATATATTATAGGATCATGGTAAGAATATCGAGGCTATGAAGTGTGGTCCTTTTGAATTATTAGAGAAGGTGGGTGATAATTCCTACAAACTCATTATACCCCATATATGAACATTTACTCAATAGTGCATGTGGAAAATTTGAAATTCTACGAGTCTTCCATGTTGTATTAGGAAACAAAGGAGCAAGGACTACCTATCATATAGAAATTAACACCATAGGCTAAAACAAATTTCGTAGAAGATATAATTTTGTAGAAGAATTTCAAAACTACCAAACAAGGGTATCATGAACTCTAGAAGGTAGGATTGAAAGAGAAACTTCCAGGTAAGGTGAAATGGTACTCTAGGGAGTAGGTAGGAGAAACATTTCCTCACCTCATTAAGTAAAATATTTTCGGGAACAAAATTCTCCCTAAATGAGGAGCTATGAAATGGAATGGAACATTATATAATTAAACATATATCTTAGTACTTTTTGAGAGGGAAAATTGGAAGAATTGGATTTCACGGTCCATATTAGGGGCAGGTCTCTTGTTACAACGAAAATATCTATGGGAAGGGGTAAAACACAATAAATGGAACGACCCCCAAAAATCAACTCTAAACTCAAGTATGCTAGATAAATATAAATTCTAACAAGAGAAGGCTAAGAGCCTACCTCGTTCAGACATCCGAAGAATACCTCGATTGAGATCATGATCGAAATCTTGATTCCTACAACTTGTCCTCAACAATTAAAATATACAAGCATATATAAATTATATAGAAAATTACCATATAAACTAGCATAATCAATTAACATGTATAAAAAATATTCCCATGGAATGTAATGTAAATATTTGCGACATAGAAGTGGAAAAGAAAAGAGTATTTCTATTAATGTAATCAACATAAGTACATAGGTGACAAACTTCTATAATGACACACATAAGAAATGAGAACCCAAGTCCATGTAGTCAGGCCTTCACCACTTCAATCCTCCAAAAAGGAAAGCTCACAAGTAGTAGGAGTCAATGAGGTTCACCCTCTCAATATAGGAAGAGCTTGGGGGATGAACACAGGAAGTTCAAACTTTCAAGGATAAAGGGATCTAGACTCAATATGAAGTGAAATTTCTCCAGAGTGTCTTTGCTCTTAATGATGTGTGTGTTAAAGGCTTGCATATGAATCAATTTATAGCCTCTAAATGGAATTGAAGGGTCGGGTCAGAGCGTTTTTAGTATATGGAAGTTCAAGGATCACGGATTTCATGACATGGCGTGGAAACTTGACATATTTTAATTTTTTAGCACAAAACCCGATGTATGTGGGTTGTAATGGATAAACCTACATATACGCACGATGTCTAACTATGGCCCACATATATGTAATTTTTTTTGTATTTTTAGCTTTGGAGTGAAAACAAAGGGGAAATTTGAGTTTGTAGAGGGAAATGAAAGTCCATCAAAGAAATATGTGTGGAGTGTGGAAAAAAAGCGATAACAACCAAATCCTCCCTAAATGAGGAGGTATGAACTGGAATGGATCATTATGTAATTAAACATATATCTTGGTACTTTTTGAGAGGGAAAATTGGAAGAATTGGCTTGCATGATCCATATTAGGGGCAGGTCTGCTTTTGGTAATTTGTATATTGAAAACTTATAGAGTTAGCTTGAGGCATGAAACAACACTCTTTTGGGTCAAAAATTTGAAATCCTAGATTCACCCCCTACACATTGTTCTACACACCATAGGATTTCCAACAATGAAAAAATCACCTCAATCAAAGTTTGTAGGTGAAAGTTATTCCTCCTACAAGGTGTCATACCATTTTGACCACCATGGTAYTGATTGGATTCCACRTGAGCACAAATTACTCACATACRTTGAGCTAGTCAAKTGTGCAATTTCAAGAATATTCTAGATGGSCCAAATCCCTAACATTAATTAAGGGTTGAGGCATGCAAAAAACCTAACCCTAACCTTAGATAACTATSAGRCTATGTTAAATATCGAGCCTCTAGGAAGAGAAGGGGTTTCATTCTTTTGGTATTGTTAATGTTCCATAGTTTASTAGAGAATGTAGGAGTGGGATATTGAAGAATAACATAGGAGGCAAAAGACTCTATGGAAGCCATTCAAGCCACATTGTCCAGGGTAACTCCATAGTGAGTGACCCTTTCTTTGTACTTACATTTCATAACTTAGAAAAATAGAGCGGAACATAGGCTTCACCTTCTAGCTACATTTTCTCCCACAATGAGTTTCCTACGTCACATCTTGTGTTCATTTGTGTGGATGATGTGTTCATTTTCTTCTTTCTTTTTTTTTCTTTTTAGCTATTTCCATAATTTTGAATACTACACTAGTAATTATAAATATAATATCTAAAATAATAAATTGCACAATAATTGTTTTAGAGTAGTATACGATATTTTTGATGATTTGTTCTAGTGTAATTGAATTCAAGCTTTTGTATATTCCATACATCCTCCTTCTATGTCCCAACTTGGCATTCCCAACTTGAATGCCAATTGATTTAGGCTCAATAAATTTAAATTTTATGATTGTGTTATTGAATTTTATATGGAGTTTGAATGGTTTGACAAAGTTATTCTTCAAATGGTCCCAAGTGTTAAGTTAGCATGTCAGATTAAGTGAAATTTTAATTATCTTTTAAAACTTAATTTTTAGTAAAATAACAAGTGGAAATTATATATTTCATTAAAACAATAAAATTTATAATTTTTTTACTTTATTGTTAATTAAAACAATAATTTTTATACTTTAGTGTTAATTGGAAGAATATTTTTTTATTAAAACTTCATCACTGAACTTTACATTTTAAAAGAAAAGATGGAAAATATAAAACCCAAAAACGTCCACCAACAAATTGACTCCTGGAAATGAATACAAATTCCTAACACCAATGCTTGTAAGATTGGGTGAAAAATGAAATTGTTTCAAAGGTTTTAGCGTTCAATTGTTTTTCGTTAAAGAGCGAGGAAGATAAAATCGTTGCAATTATGGCTGAAAATAGGGTTTGAAAGTCGATTGCAATTATAATACTCCATATTGTTATCAGGTGAGGCAATGATGCTAATATATGTTATTTTGATATGGAAAACAATATATACTTTGAAGTAGAACATTTAATGATTTATATATTTGGATACATACCACTAAATTTAAGGGTGTTTTAGATGTGAGAGTATATATCTCAACATAGAAAATATTAAATGGTTTACTAGTAATTACATATTGTTGGAACATGTATGTATAGGTTCAAGACCCTGGGTTCAAGGTAATTAGTCCAATAAAACCATACAGATACCAATTCTTTCGGCATCATCTGCAATGAGGTGAAGCCTCACCCGAGGTATCCTTATGGGGATTGCATGAAACAAGATTTGGAAGTGGTGAGGGAAAGAAGGGAGACACACTATGTCATACCTACATGATCTTCCCATGCACTAGATCCTAGTTAACCTGTCCTCGTTACTTAATTCTATAAGCATATAAGTCCATATTCATGCCACTTAGTGGTTAAACATACAATTAAATCTATTGTGCATTAATCTATCGACAATATCAACAAAGAAAAATATTCATCCATATTAAATGAAAGAATTATCACAATATAAACATGAATAATCATTCGATAGCACAATTAGACACAAATTTACCTTGGTTCACCCCCTCTTGGGCTACGTCCACAAAATAATTTCTTCTTTATTATATTTATGGCATTCTTCTTGTACTCTGCGATAAAATGGATGTTCAATACACAAAAATACTCTTCTTACATTGGTGGCTTCATTACACACACAATATCTTATAGCAACAACCAAAACTAAGAATCCTCTCATAGGTTCTTTAATCTCTCCCCAACTTCACGGGTCCTTTACATACTTTATGCAATTTCTTCAGGTTTGTTTTCCATCTCATAATGAGTTGGCTACCACTCATGCTCGAATGAAGACAACTCATTATGATATGGATACAACTCATGCCCGATTGGTTTTATCGGATTTTGCGCCAGTTGTTCTTTCAATATGATCTATTGGGTTTCCATTCCTGGTATACATCTACATCATATCTCCCTCCTCATTATTGAATATTATCTGTATTAGTCCCCTACACTCTTGTGAGTCTTCCATATTTTCTTTGTGTGTCTCCCACCATCTTGCTAGAATGGCTTTCAATACAATGTCCATTGCTAGTAGCCTTTGTTGCTCTGATACCTATGCCTCGAATGTATGTACAAATGTTGTTTTATCTGTCAACCCATAATAATTATGCGGGTTGCACAATTCTATTCCAATCCAACGTACTAATATGGTCATGCACGTGCATCATCATGTTGAGACTTCATGCATTCTTTGTGGGCCAAGGAGGCCAAATAGGGGAACGCCCACCTGGGGCGCACAAGTCAATCACGTAAATGCAACCCATTTTCACCTTTTGGTGTTATTCAATTAAGCATATGTAAATAAATGGTTCCCTCAGTATATAATATGAACCGGGACTCAAATAAAGTATTATCATCTTTTTCTTGAAGCTATGTGTCTCAATTGATTATATTTATGAGTTTACATTTTACGTTTACTGTAATTTCAGTTTTTGGTGTTTCTCAGTGTTAACTAGTGCGCCTTCCTTCATGGATGCATCCCGGTGACTCGATTTTCCATGCTTCCACCTCTGAGAGAAAGATTACTCCATTAGCTATCCAATCTCTCAAGGAGAAAATCGTTTTCCTGCAAGTTTCTAAGGCAGAAAGGAGGGCGCACCAACCTGGGGTTTTGCGCCCTTGCTGGTTTTTCCTTTGCTGGGATGAAGTGAGTGTGCCCTCTTCTGTGGCTGCACTGAGATTCTCCCGCTAATCCACGGGGGTAACACTGAGATAGCCACATCCTCTTGGCCACTCTCAGATCATCCCAACTTTCGATATCCATTGCTTGGTCACCCAAACCAAAGGTGCGCCCCTGTTTCAATTTGTGCCCCTCAAGAGTTTTTGTTCAGAAGGAAGACTATGGCTTGTGTGGTCACCTTCTCGTGTATATCGCCTTCTTGGGTAGATCAATTGGTATCTAAACATCAAGATCCATGGAAAAGATTCTGATCTTGAAGATTGAGCCAAATTTGTTTTGGGGTTTTTCATGAAATAGTCCATATTTTTCCCATTCCAGGGTTTACATATTCATGCAAGAAGCTCAACAGATCTCATAGCCCCAAGGGCTCCCAGGTATCCATTGCAATAGAGAGGAGTTCCATAGATCTAAAACAATACAGATCTCTCCCTCTAGACCAGTTCAACTACGTTGCTTCAAGGTTTTGCATCCTATGTTCCCAAAATAGAGCTTGACCCATTTTTCAGTATTGCAAACTAGGTGTGCCTTGATCTTCAACTGGCCTCACAATGACTCCAAGAAAATATCCCTTGGCGGTAGACACAGATTCCAACACTTCAAATCTCGTCCAAGATCTTGCCTCCATCCTCAATGAGTTGCTCAGAATGCAACAACAAAACAATCCAAACCCCTTCCGGTTGGACACTTGAATCCAACTACCCAAATTTGTTGGTCAAACCAATGGAGAAGTTGTGGATTCTTGGATCCTTAGCCTCTCCACCTATTTCAATACATGTCCATGCCTTACTGAGGAAAGAAATCTCCAGATTATAGCCTTGCAATTAGAAGGACTTGCACAAACTTGGTGAGATATAGAGCAAGAGAAGACCACATTTGTGATAGAGATTGGGGATGCTCCAGAATCCTCTACTTCCAAACCCATCAGAACTTGGGCTTCAATTTATGAAGCTTTGAGAAACCGCTTCTACCCACCAGGGTATGTGCAATCCTTCTGGATCAAATGGCACCAACTCCGACAACTCCCTTCAGAAGGAGTGCAAGGATACATAGAATTATTCTGCAAGATGCACCTCTTACTTCATATTCCAAATCCATAAGAGGTACTCATATTAAAGTTTGTTTCTGGTTTATTAATTCAACTCTGTCGAGAAGTAGAGTTGTTTGAAAATCCAAATTTAGACAAAACATTTCAGAGATATTTGGCTATATAAAGGAAAGTCGCTCCTAGAGGTCGTACTCCTTAGTCCCACCCCTACAGCAACCCCTCTTCCTATAAACCATCTAGCTCCAATCCTTCAACCTGCTTTCCACCTCCTCAGACTCAAAACCCCACACCCAATACAAATACAAGGACACCCAGCTGCTCATTCCACAAGACTACTTCACAGAATTCATCAGATTGTTGAATCCTCCAAAATATAAAGACCAACAAAACACTATTGACTTAGCTCATTTCACCCTCCCAAGTGGAAGATACCAAAGTTCCTCTAGACAATCCCACAGAAGTGGATCCCTCACTGATTCTCATGACCCATGAATATTTGAACTCATCCACCCAACTCCTCTTCACTTATAATTTCCAAATTAAAAACTCCTTGGCTTTACTGATCATGGATAATGGAAGCCAAGAGAATTTGGTGTCTCAATACCTTGTCAACCGCCTTAATCTGGTTACTACTCCACATCCGCAACCTTATCAACTTATATGGGTCAAGAAGGATGTCCCTCGCCTCTTAGTTTCTAAGCGTTGTCTGGTCACTTTTTCCATAGGCCAATTCAAAGATACTGTCCTCTATGATGTCTCCCCCCTTGGATTGTTCGGATTTTCTGCTAGGTATCCCATACCAAACCCAAAGAAATGCGATCTATATGGCCAAATCCCGCTAGTAAAAAATTACCAAAGAAGGCCACACTTATATCTTAACTGCAACAACACCTGAATCCCCTACAACCAAAGAACAAATCCTGCATGTACATTTAAACCAATGTGTCTCTCTCTATTTGGTGCACCCAATAACACTAAATGATTCCACTCACCATGTTCCTGAAACAATGACTCCCCTCCTCCAATATTTTACAAAGGTATTTCAACCTCTGGAGGGACTACCCCCCTCCCAACACATTGACCATTCCATTCATCTCATCCCTGGACCTGCTTTACCTAATGCCCCCACTTATGAGTTGGCTCCAACAAAAACATAGGAAATGGAAAGACAATTGACCAACCTCATCAACTCTGGCCACATCCAACCATCATGTTCTTCCTGTGCTTATGTCGCATTTGTCATCCCCAAAAGAGATACTTCAAAAATTCACCTTGTCACTCATTATGGAGCCTTGAACAAGGCCAGAATAAAAAACCATTACCCACTGCCCCGGATTGAGGAGATACTCAACACCCTCCAAGGAGCTAAGTGGTTTACTAAATTGGATTTGATAGTCAGATACCATTAGGTACGAATGAACCCAAATGATGTTTGGAAAACAACATTCAAGACCAAATTTGGTCTTTTTGAGTGGAAAGTGATGCCTTTCGGCCTCACCAACGCCCCACCCACTTTCATGATGCTCATCAATGGCATATTTAGGGCACATTTGGGTCAATTTGTGGTCATCTACTTAAATGAAATTCGCATCTTCAACCGGACATGGGACACTCACATGAAACATGTCCGACAAGTTCTCCAAATTCTCCAAGAACACAAGTTACAAGTCAAAGCAAAGAAGTCATATTTTGTTCAAACTTTAGTTCCCTATCTCGACTTTATGGTCATCTCAGAGGGTATTCAACAAGATCCATCTTGCATCCAAGCATTGAAGAAATAACCCCTACCTTCTTTAGCTAAGAAACTCAAACTCTTTCTGGGTGGCATCAATTTCTATCAAAAGTTCATTCCCTCTTTTTCAAATCTTGCTCGTCCTTTGCATCAGCTCTCAAATACTTCTTCTACATTAATCTGGACTAAATAAGAAACTAGTGACTTTTCTCAACTCAAATACGCCCTCTGCTCATCCCCTATATTACACTTGTCATACCTCTCCCAACCCTTTGATATTGAGTCAAATGCTTCATAATATGCTATTGGTGTCATACTTAAACAGGGAGGACACCCCATTTCTTACCACTCTGAAACCCTGTTCGAGGAAAAGAAAAAGTATAACACCTATGACAAGGAATTTTACAGTCTTGGTCAAGTGCTCAAGCAATGGAGGCATTATTTGTTGGGTAAAGAAACAATTTTGCATACACACCACCACCCTTTGATTTTCATCAACTCTCAATCGAAGATTCAGGAACAAAGGAACCTTAAATGGGCCTCCTATATTCAACCATTTCACTTAGTCATCAGATATAAGAAATGCACTTCTAATAAAATGGTTGATTTTCTAAGCCGACCTCCCACTCCAATTATTTCAATTCTAGAAGTGCACTGTGCTACCTATGACACATGGAAAGATCAATATGATACTGACCCCAGCTTTCAAGAGATTTGGGGGGCCTTGCAAAGTCCCACAATGATCAATCAGACCCCCTTCCTAGACTACACTATTCGGGATGGGTTGATCTATAAGTTGAATTTGTTATGTGTTCCACACTCAGAAGACTGCCTCTTGCTCATTAGGGAGGCACATGCTTCAGCCCATGGGGGTTACTTCGGTACCACAAAGACGATCCAACATCCACAATGCCATTTTCATTAGCCTTACATGCAACCTCAAGTTGAAAAAATTATCAGAGCCTGTGCATTATGCTCACAATCCAAGCCCTCCAACCGGAAGCATGGGTTATATCAACTTCTCGACCTTGGGAGTTAATCTCAATGGACTTCCTCAGTAGACTTCCAACAACCCAAAAGCAACATGATGTAATCTAGGTAGTGGTATGCCACTTCTGCAAAATCACACTTTTTGTCCCATGCACAAAGACTACTAAAGCAATGAAAACAACATAACTCTACTTCCGACATGTCTGGCCCCATTTTGTCCTCCCAAGAACTATCATCTCAGACAAAGATTCTCGCTTCCTCAGCACATTTTGGAAGACAATATGAGGGCTATTGGGGTGCCACCTCAAGTTTTGTACTGCATTCCATCCTCAAATGGATGGCCAAATAGAGGTTGTCAACAGAGTCTTGGTTCATGCTCTCCGAACTCACTTTGGGCACAACAAACAATGGAACAATTACTTGCACATTCTACAACATAGATACAACAAGGAAACACATTCTTCTACATGCTTTTCACCTTTTCAAGTCTGCTTGGGCTTCCAACCAGCATCTCCAACTGAGCTCCCACTCACTTGGGCTCCTCAAGTTACCTTCCATAAACAATAGGAACAACTCTTGGCACAACGATTTCTCCAACAAATTGCACAACGCCACACTGCAGTAACATAAGAACTCAAAGCATCTCAAGAGCATGCCAAGAAACACCATGAAAAACAAAGGACCTTCAAGTCCTTCCAACCCGGGGATCAATTCTGGTTACACTTGGATAAGAAGTGCTTCAAATTCCACCATCACAAGCTTCTGCCAATAAGATATGGTCCATATACCATCCTCGACAAGATTGGAGACAATTCTTATAGGTTGGATCTGCCACCACAACTCGGAATCCATAGTGTCATTAATGTAAATCACTTAAATTTGTTTCAACCTTCCCTCTTGGAAGAACCAATCACCATCACTCATTCAGTGGACAACATTCCATCTTTCCAACTCCCATTGGCCAACGACACTCTATTGAACAAGGCACCAGACATACACTTCATATCTGGTAACTCGCCAAGGCCAAACTCTAGCTCAGGAAAAATGGATCACAACTGAAGTATTGCACAATAATTTTCCTCACCTTCTCATGTAAGTCAGGATGCTTCCAGATCTAAACATGGAGGAATTGGGCCAAGGAGGCCAACTAGGGGAACGCCCACTTGGGGTTCACAAGTTAATCACCTAGGCGCAACCTATTTTCACCTTTTGATGTTATTTAATTAAGCATATGTAAATAAATGGTTCCCTAAGTATATAAGGTGAGTCAGGACTCAAATAAATTATTATCATCTTTTTCCTGAAGCTATGTGTCTCATTTCATTTTATTTCTGAGTTTACATTTTACGTTTAATGCAATTTCATTTTTGGGGGTTTCTCATGGTTAACCAGTGTGCCTTCCTTCATGGTTTCATCCTGGTGCATACGTTTTCCATGATTAAACCTCTGAGAGAAATATTACTCCACTAGATAGCCAATATCTCAGGGAGAAAATCATTTTCTTGCAAGTTTCTGAGGCAGAAAGGAGGGCGCACCAACCTGGGGTTTTGCTCCCTTGCTAGTTTTTCCTTTTCTGGGATGAAGTGAGTGTGCCCTCTTCTATGGATGCATTGAGATTCTCCCACTGATCCCTGGGGGTCACACTGATATAGACACATCCCCTTGGCCACTCTCAGATCATCCCAGCTTTGGATCTCCATTGCTTGGTCACCCAAACCAATGTTGTGTCCTTAAGACCCTAAGGAGTTTTTGGTCAAAATCTAGACTATGGCTTGTGTGGTCACCTTCTCCTATAGATCGCTTTCTTGGGTAGATCACTCTACTACCAATTTTCTACACTGGCTTCTAAATCTGATGTGCATGAACTGATGCTTCTCCAACTTAGTGTGTCATCTATGGTGGGTTTAACATAATCGTCTATCCTCACAGTCATGTTGTATAGGTTATCAATTTAGTCACCCTTTGCTGGTTATATGTACCTCCTTCCTTATTTTGGGTCTAAGGGCACAATAAATTTCATGTCTCCTACTTGAAATATCATCTCTCTTCTTTTTAAATTGATAATGGCTTGGTTATCGAAGGCCCATTCTTATCCTGTTAATGATGGGTATGAATGATTGTAATCCACAATATCAATAACTTTGAAATTTGTGACGTTGCACACTCCTTCTATATTCACAGATGTTCTTGTTAGTGTGTCAATATGTACTATTTTTTATTGATTGCTTAGTCTCAATTGCATGGGTGACCACACTAAATTTGGTTTCTCCATCATCTCCCATGTCTTCTTAGATAACACGTTCACATCAAACCCTAAATCTAATATTACATTGGCCTATGTTTTATTCTCCAATTTGTGTGGTGAACCTAAATTCTTCGTTGCTTCTTTTCTTTCATAGTAGTTGGTTCACTACTTTCTTTTTAGTAGGGACTGCCTTTCCTTGAGCGTAGTGATCAATCATAGAGCATGATTTATGCAATGCCTGTTCATCTTCGACCGACTCTAGGAAAATTTTCAAAAATTGTCCTAAGGTGCTTACCTTCTCTAATGATCCTTTGGTCATGGCCTGATCATCGGTGGGAATCCTATCGAGCATATATGGTACATACGATGTTGATGTTTACTACTCTTGTCGCAAAAATTCTTGCCTCGTCCTTTTATAGGTTTATTTTTGTCTCGTGAGTCGAATGTGGGTAAAGGTAATGCAGACTTCTTTACCCGTTGCTTATCCTGTTTTCCTCTAGTGGTTGCATTTGTCCATGTTTTGGTTCCTACACATGTAACGACTGTGAGTTTGGGTCCTTTTTCCATTATCTTGGTTGGGATATCTTGAATATTCGGGTTCTGGTTTTGATTCCCTATGGCCTTTTATTTTTCCAATAGTTGTGGACATTCCTTTTGTTATAATGCCTGATAGTAAGTGCATTTTGTGCATGGATTTGGGTAATCCCACGCTAGGTGTCCTGGTTGGTTATAGTTATAGCATATTATGGGGCCTCTAACTCCTTTGCCAAAGTTTGTTCTACCTTGAACCCTACCGAATCCTCCTTGGTTTCCTTTATTAAATCCTCTTGGAATATTATACTTCCTCCCCCTTCTATTCCAATGTTGTCTTCCTTAATTCTATACATGTCTAATGTGCGCTCCTTGATCAAATCAAATACTCGACAGTCCTTGTCCTCATGTCCCATTGATTTGTAAAAGCTATATAATAATCTTCTTGGGGTACTCTGGTATTTCTGTAATAGCTGGCACTGATGGGGATTATGTCCCCATTTATTTCATATCTCACAGTATCCTCCTCGTGGTAGTGGGTTTGTTGCTTCGACTACTATGTACTATGCAAAGGCTAGACATTCGTATTTTTGGTGACCTTCAGTCCTACATTTGGTGCACTAAACCTATTCTCGTTTCTCTTTCACCATTGGGATTTATGCCAATTGAATCATCAATGCACCTAATTGGTTTTGTATCTATGCCATTCCACTTTTGTCTCCGATCGGAGAGGCTTCCATTTTCATAGAAATTTCGAGTGTCTCAGACTGTGACATAACCTTTTAATGTATTAATCGACTGTAAATGTGAGGTAAAAATCCTACAATGAACTACTCTCGATGTTGTTGATTGAGTATTTGAAATGTCAGCCTCCCCATTACATCTTTGAACCTATGATCGAACTCCCATACAGACTCATTCTGTACTTGTTTGATCTCCTTGAGTTTAGTAATGTACTGCGACTCAGACTTTGGTTTATTGAATTCCTTTAATAATTCTTGTCTAATCGCTGCTAAAGTCCTTGTCTAGCCTAGTATTGTGGTACTTTGGAGCTTCATGTACCAAAATAGTGCATGTCCTCTAAAGGTTGTTTCCAACTGCACGATCTTTGCACCATCATCATGGACATTCTTTACATTCCATATGGTTTCAGGTATGAACAAGTGTTGTTCTTGGTCGTCAAATCAAATTCCTTTGAACTCCGGTAACGTGAGTGTATTATCTTCTCCTACCATATTGTTGTGTGTAGGAACCCTTCCTCGTGATATTGGTGGATTATGGTTAACTGGGATGCTACTATTTCTTTTGTTACTACTACTATGACTTCCTCTATTGATTACAACTTCTCTAGAAAGGTATTCAAACATTGTCTCAAATTTGGGTGATGTAAATAAGATTGTTGTTTCGACCCAAGACTCCGCTCGGGAGGGAATTATTGGTACCTCTATCACTGAACTGAACTCGATATCTTCTTCTTCTCCCTTTGTCTTTTGTACTTCTATGATACATATATTTGTGTGATGTTCTGGGTACTCACTAGGTTTCTCTCTCTCTCTTCAGCCACAATCCTAGACTTCTTGTACCTTCTCCCACTGCGAATAACTCCAAATTCATCTTCTCCTTCTGATATCCCTTCCTCTTTCTCTTTCATTCTTAGTATTCCCTTCCTCTATCAAATTTTCCTACTCTCAGGTCATATCCTAGCCAACAACCCCATCCGCTCTGTTAGGTGCAAAATTATTTAGGTGTTTGACTCTATCGTGATGACTTCCTTGTCATATAGCAACATATTTATCCGGGTAGCTAACAATTTTAAGAATCTTCCTCGCGGACCTTTAAAGCAGTCTCTTTCTGCGACATTTTGAGATTGGGTACAGTCTATCATAAATTTTGTTACGTAGCCTCCCAATATACTTTCCAGCCAAAAGTCCACTACACGAGATGTCTTATTTTCTACTAAGTCCACTCGTCTCACTAGTTCATGAGTCCAGTTCTTTGGTGTAGCTCGTCTATGTCTACTAGTCTTTTCCACAAATCTTTCCATCCATTCTGCTAAAATGTTAGGAAATTCACTGAAAATATCTCATGCAAATATTTGTACACATACCTTTGCAACCATTTCTTATTCTTTAAGAGAGGGTTTCTATTATCCTTCTCACCAAATTCTTGTTCTTTTTGTTCCATCCATTCAATTATCTCCTTCCTCGTTGGTCTCCAAAACATTCCCTCACTTCCAGCTTCTAGGTCCTGGCAATGCAACCATTTGTTGGCGTGTGAAGATAGGTTCAAAACCCTAGGTTCAAGGTAATTAGTCCAACAAAACCCTACATATACCATCCCCTTCATCATCACTTGCAAGCAGGCAAAGTCTCACCTGAGGTATTCTTATGGGGACTGCAGGATCCAAGATTCTGCAACAGTGAGGGAAAGAAGGGAGACACGCGTTGTCATACCTAGAGGATCCTTTCATGCAATAGATCATAGTCAACATGTCCTCTTTACATAGTTCTATGTGCACATCAATCCATATTCATGCCACTTAGTGGTTAAACATACAATTACATTTATTGCGCATTAATTTATCGACAATATCAATAATGATAAACATTCATCCATAGAAAATTCAAGAATTATCACAATACAAACATGAATAATCATTCAACATCATAATTAGACACAAAGTTAGCATGGTTCACCCCCTCCTAGGCTACGTCACAAAATATTTTATTCTTTATTATATTTATGGTAATTTGCTTGGGCTCTGTGCTACAATGGATGTTCAATACACAAAAATACACTTCTTACATTGGTAGCTTCATTACATACACAATATCTTACAGAAAAAACCAAAACTAAGAATCCTCTAAAAGGTCCATTAATCTCTCCCTGACTTCGCTTGTCTTTTACATCGTTTATGCCTTTATGATTTGGATACCACTCATGCTCGACTGGAGACAACTCATTATGATCGCGATAAAACTCATGCCGAAATGTTTTTCATAGTTTTCTCTGATTTTAAGCTAGTTGTTCTTTCATATCCCTAGTGTTCTCTTCTTTCTCCTCTCTTGTTTCTTGATCTTCTTGATCCTTTGCCTTTTCATTTTCCATGTACCTCATCTCTTCTCACTGTTCTTTCATTTAAAATTTTTGAAAGCAGCCATAACACAATATTACACACAGAAATCAATATTTGTATATTACCATCAAATCAATATACAATATAAAAATATATAGTTGGAGTTAGATCCAACTAATTCTAAATCTAGAAATATAAGTTGCGAGAATATCTGAACAATCTCCAATGCAACTAGTTCTAACAAACCCAAACCAAATACTAATCATGGAATTTCGTCATTATTCTCCAACACTCCTCCTTAATGGAGAAATAAGATTTTTTGTTTTTACAATATAAAAACGACATACAATTCATATTTGTCATCTTTGTCTGGTTGGTCTTCATTAACAACTCTACCCACTCTGCAATCACTCGGTTTCTCTCTTTTCTTCTCCACACTTTCAAGTTACCTCTTGATCCATTTAAAGTATAACCTCTTTAGACCATCATTGACGTATTTGTAGGATTTTCTCTTCTTGACTACCCCAAAGTATAGCCTCGACACTGATTTATCCTATGGATACACTACCATTTGTGAAATTCCCCCGAAGAACAAATTTCTACAGTTATATAGGATAGTTATCTAATTACTGGATATTTTCATCGGTCAATGATACAACTGACCTTTTATACACTCATAAACTCACAAGATAACCTGTAACTATTTGAATTGAAACGCCTGAAGTACAACAAGTCCCAGCAACATCTGACAGAATGTGGACATAATCAAATCCATGATGTGTTCTCTTGTCACTGAAGAATGTAGAGAATCACCAATTTAAATTATGTTACTCTATTCAATTCAATGGTTCTTTATACTATAATTTTACAAACCCAAATATAACAATAATACATAATTTTAAAATACATTTTAAAATACATCACACCACATCATGAATCTAAAAACAAAACATCTGCCCATCTCACATGCCACTGCAATTGAATCCTTGGATGACATCTTTGTAAAGCAAAGCAGCGATGCTCTGCTTCTTCTAGAGTAAATACTCCCTCCTATAAGAGGATTTTGTTCTATCCAATAAGAAGAAACAACATGAATGTGAGGGTGATTCTAGAGCATCGTAAGTGGCCAGCCAAGTGAACATGAAGGTGGAAGACAACTGGAAAAGCGCATCACACATTTTTCACATTTTGAAATGTTTTCTTTTGGAAAATTAATGAGAAGGTATTAATGTAGTAGTTAAAGGAAGTGTACTTGCATGTTGTAAATAGATATTGAGTGGTTTGTTCTTATCTATATAATGTAAAGGCATTTATACGTAATTAATGAAAGTAGGTACAATTGAATTCATAGATTAGATAGTTTAGAGAGTAGGAGGGAAAACAGATATAGACACCCTCACCCTTGCATCATTGTAACATTATGATCATTAGCACAGTATAGAAGAGGAGAGATGTAGCAGATAAATGAAAGGAAGAACCCATGTACATGAGCTTTGAATTAATATATGAAGCTTTGAACCAAATTCATGGTGTCATGATGTTTTCTGTTTATACACGCTGAATGGTATGATTACAGTTGTTTTATTCTCTCTGTTATGAATTTGCTTTAATACTGTGTTTAATGTATGATTTCATGTTGAATGTTTGAACTCTGAGAGAAGAAAGAGAATGAGTTTCAATTGTTTCTCTTCCTGAGAGAGAGTTCCTGCAAGGAGGTGCAGTGAAACGTCCGCAAGGTGTGTGTTGACAAGGCTCTGAGTTTACCTCAGAAAGCTCAGGAGAGATACTGTTGTTCTCATTCCAGCAGGAGTGAAGGTGAAGAACATAAGTCGTGCAAGGTGTGTGCAGGCTAATTGAAGCCTTAGAATTTATCAACTAAGGTTGAAGAGTGAAGGACTACTATTGCCGAGAGTGCACATAGTCGAAGAATCAAATACACAGAAGTATTTGAAAGATTGTCGCAATGAGTGCGAGAATAATTCCTTTTGGGGACTTGAGGTTGCAAGTGAAAGCTCAGAAAGGATAACACCTTTGAACACTTCAAAGGAAGATAGGAAGAAAAATCATTTCATAGAGTTTAAGTCCCAGAAAAAGAACACCAAGTTAGTTTGGGCCAGAGGTTCTTGGGGAAGAAATTGAATGGTCGAAATTCTCCGTGGAGAAATCGCAAAATCGCGAGGACTGTAGGATCCAGAAGAGTTGCAGGGTGGATAAATGTTGGACAAACACATTATGTTGGTTTCAAGGATCAACGTGAACCATTGATCGTGTTCAACTAAGCTGTTGGATCATTTCAGCAAATTGGGGTTTGTAAGTCCGGAGTGCAAGCCAAATCCTTTGGTCACTCGAACTCCTGAATCGTGAAATGGATTATCACGTGTGAAGGTGAGGAGTGGAATTTTCGGCAATTCAGAAGTCCAAATTTCGGTACTTCGAGGGTCCTGACAATAAGGAGTTGGGGCATAGTGGAGTGAAAATATTGAAGTCGTGAGTTGCGACAGGACTTGGCGTGAATTTTGGGATTTTAGCACTTCAGGTGTCGGGAAGCAGAGGAGGTAGCATTCTGGGATAGAGAGTTTTGAACTCCCTATACCCGAGAGCCCGAAATAACATGGGTCATCAGATCAAAAGGGAGGCTACTTGCTGTTGATTCCATAGAGGTGAAATTTCAGAATTCGGGGTTTTGAAGTGGTAGAGAAACAACGATCGGAGGATTGTTCAAGTCCCAAAAGCTAAGAAGATTGAGCGACAGGTGGCAAGAGTCCATGTCAAAGATAGAAGACATTGGAGTGGACAGGTGGCATGTCTTTTTCAATAGGTGGAGTCAAGCCTTCTTGACCATTGCAGGGTTTTTAAGGTTGAAGAGCCAGGAGTCTTGCATCTGGATTCGTGAAGTCGCGAAGTCTGAAACTCCTAATTGGCGAAAAGTCTCGTTGGGGAGCCATCCTTTGTTGAACGCATCGGGGTTTGACATTTTGGTATTTTTGAAAACAAGAGGTCGGGGTTCTTTGTTCTAAAATTCCTGAAGTCGCAAAATGCGATACAAATATAGAGGAGGATGCGGCCAAAGATTTTGGAGTTTTGGAATTTCGAGTTTCGGTGGGTTGAAGAGCCAGAAACTCAACAACAAAAATCACGAAATCGCGAACCTTGAAGTCTGGGTTCGACGAAGGGTGCGATCTTATTGAGGTCAAGAGATTTAGGTGATGCTTTGTGTTTGATCACACAGGGCATACTCATAAGGACCTGTGGATACATGGTCATGTGTGTGAGGGATTCCCTGTGGGGAAAATCAAAGAGTCAATCATACTTAGGAGGGTAGATTTAGAATGATCCTCAGCGGATCTCGGACCGAGGGTCGAGGGTCTGCATCATTTGTGGTATCAGAGCTCAGAACAAGTTCTTTGTTTTCTGTGGTAGAGAGAACATGGGAACATTTTACAGCCATGCCATCGAGGAGAAGAGATAGGCCAATGCCTGATCTAGTAGTGGAAAGAGAAATGCGTGAGTTATGTGCCAGGTTTGATGCCATGGAGACAGCAGAGAGGCGTACAGTTGACGTTAGGGATATTAACGAAGTTGAAAGTGAAAATGCAACTGGAAACAAAGGAGAAGAAGTTGCAGTCGAAGATGCTGTAGATGAATTCCTATTCAGGGTTGTTGCAAGGATAGGTGCTAGAGAAAAAATGGACATTCCAGTGTATGAGGGGAACTTGGATGTTGAAGAGCTTTTAGACTGAATTAGAGATCTAGACAAGTACTTCGACTATGAGATTGTCTAGGAAGACAAGAAGTTCAAACATGTCATTACTAGACTTAAAGGGCATGCAACACTATGGTGGGATGAACTGCAAGCTGATAGACGCTGTAAGGGCAAGCAAAAAATCAAAAGCTGGGATAGAATGGTTGCAAAGATGAAAGAAAAATTTATACCCAAGGATTATCAAATCACTTTGTTTCAGAGGATGCATAATTTGAGACAAAAGTTGATGTCAGTGAAAGAATACACTGAAGAATTCTACAGGATAAACATCAGAGCAGGTCATCAGGAAAGCGATGATGAAAAGGTTTCCAGATACATGAATGGTCTGCGATATGACATTCAATATGAGATGAACATGATGACCATTCGAAATGTGGAAGATGCTTATTAGATAGCTCTAAAAGCCCAAGAGAATCTGAGCCGAAAGAAAGGTCAAAGAGGTCGAGGTAGAAGTCAAGCCAGAGGCAAAACAATTGCCCGAGACAGAACTCAGAAATCTAAAGAAGAGGGGAGGAAGCCTCAGACTTAACATGAGAGAGGAGGAAGCTCACAGAGAGGGCAATATGTTGATAGAAATACTTTTCCTTGAGCTAGAGGAAGAGGAAGAGGCAGAGGTGGTGAAGTAAAATTCTTTGTCTTTGGAAAGATCAGACATAAATCTTATGAGTGTCAAGATAAGAAAAAAGATGGTGGTGAAACTCACATTGCCGAAGCTCAAGGATGGAATGTTGAGGCAGAAGATGCTGAGGGCAGAAGATCCTTGATGATGAGGAAAGTTCTCTTAACGCCAGGGAAATAGGTAGAGAACCCAACCCAAAGAAACAGTCTATTTCAAACTTCTTGCAAGACTAAAGATAGGGTATGTAAGGTCATTGTGGACAACAGTAGCACAGACAATCTCATATCTACAGAGATGGTAGAAAAATTGGAGCTGGAGACTATCATACATCCAAGACGATACAGAGTTTCGTGGCTACAAAAAGGACATCAGGTAAATGTCACTAAACAATGTTTAGTTGAATTTAAAATAGGAGGATATAAGGATGAAATATTATGTGATGTCATTCCCATGGATGTTTGTCATCTATTGCTGGGTAGACCATGGAAATATGACAGGAAAGTGATTCATGATGGGAGAAAGAACACGTACACCCTCGAGAAGAATGGGAGGACGCACATGTTGCTGCCGATTAAAAACCAAGAGGTGAAAACAGAGATGAGAAACACTGTACTTCTCATGAGTGGGAAGGAACTTCTTAATGAGATTAAGAAGAAGGAAGACACACAATTTATTGTGATCAGGAAGCCCAAAATTGTTTTGACTAGTACGAGAATAGATGATTTACCAGAAGAAATTCAGGAATTGTTGGTAGAATTCGCTGATATAGTAGTGGACGAACTACCTTATTCGTTGCCACCTATTAGGAGTATAATTCATCACATTGATCTTATACCTCGAGCTAGTTTACCAAACAAATCCGCGCACAGGTTGACGCCGCAGGAAAATGAGGAAGTCAAGAGACAGGTCTAGGACTTAATGGATAAAGGATTGATTTGAGAGAGCTTGAGTCCATGTGTTGTTCCAACAGTGCTTAGCCCAAAGAAATATGGAGGCCGGAGGATGTGTACAGACTCAAGGGCAATCAATAAGATTACCATCAGATACAGATTTCCATTACCAAGGATGGATGCCTTGATGGATTGCTTGAGTGGAGCAATTTTTTTTTCAAAGATTGATTGAAAAGAGGGTATCATCAAATTCGAATGAGAGAAGGTGATGAATGGAAGAAAACATTCAAGATGAATGAGGGGTTGTATGAATGGCTTGTTATGCCATTTGGCTTAACTAATGCACCCGGTACTTTCATGAGATTGATGAACGAAGTCTTGAAGGATTTCATAGGGAAATTCGTCATCATATATCTTGATGATATATTAATTTTCAGCAAGACAGAAGCAAAGCACTTAAAGAATTTAGATGCAGTGATGAGGAGGTTACAACAAGAGAAATTGTTGATTAATATGAAGAAATCGTCATTTATGAGGACATAACTCATTTATTTGGGTTTTGTTATCTCTGTAAATGAGTTGAAGATGGATCCATAAAAGGTAAATGCAATTAAGAATTGGCCATCGCCGAAAAGTGTGTTTGAAGTTCTAAGTTTCCATGGTTTAGCAAGTTTCTACAAGAAGTTCATTTGAAACTTCAGTGGAATCAACGCACCAATGATGGATACGGTGAAGAAAAGACACAAGTCTTTTCACTGGACAGAAGAAGAAGAGAATAGATTCAATCTGCTGAAGAAGAAGATCACAGAGCAACCAATTTTGGTTTTTTCAAACTTTAGCAAGACATTCCAGGTCAAGTGTGACGCGAGTGGATTTGCAATTGGAGCGGTATTGAGCCAAGATGATAGGCCGATCACATATTTCAGTGAGAAACTGAATGAAGTGAAGATTAAGTACTCAACACATGAGAAAGAATTTTATGCAGTCATACAAGCACTGAAGAAATGGAGACACTATTTGGTTCCCAAAGAGTTTGTTTTGTATAGTGATAATCACGCTTTACAATTCGTGACTCAAAAGGAGAAGCTGAACCAAAAGCATGCTAAATGGGTTGAATTCATTTAGAATTTTACTTTTGTCATTAAGCATATTTCTAGAACTACTAACAAAGTTGTTGATGCTTTGAGTAGGAAATGTTTTCTTATGCAGGAATTCAGAGTCAAGACTTTAGGTTTTGATAACCTCAAAGAAATGTACAGGGACAACCCAGATTTTAAGGAGGCATATGAGGCATCTGAGAATCCAATTCTCAGGGATAGAAGCCAATGGACCGAGTATATGATCTAGGATGGGTTATTATTCTGGGGCAATCAACTATGTATTCCAAAATGCTCCATGAGGGAGAACCTGCTGAAGGAAAAACACAATGGGGGATTGGCCAGACACTTTAGTCATGATAAGGCGTTCTCAAAGTTGAATGGCTCATATTTTTTTCCAGAGATGAGGACAGATGTTAAGAAATTTGTGGACAGATGCAGGATTTGTCAGCATAAAAAAGGGAAAAGGCAGAACACAGGGTTATATCAACCATTACCCATACTAGAAAGGTCGTGGGACGCAGTGAGCATGGATTTCATATTGGGACTGCCAAGAACGTAAAGAGGATGTGTTCAGTCTTTGTGGTAGTCGAAAGATTTTCAAATATGGAACATTTCATACCATGCCAGAAAACCAGTGACGCAACTCATATTGCGAACCTGTTTTTCAAGGAAGTCGTCAGACTTCACGACTTGCCAAGGAGTATCATTTCTGATCGGGATACCAAGTTCGTTGGACATTTTTGGAGGACTTTATGGAAGAAGTTGGGGACAATTTTGTCTTTTAGCTCAGCGTATCATCCTCAAACGGATGGGAAGACAAAGGTCGTGAACATAAGCTTGGGATATTTGTTGAGGAGCTTAGTGATTGAACACCATAGTCAATGGGATCACATTCTTCCACAAGCGGAATTTTCTTATAATGATTCACTCAACAGAAGCACAGGGCAGAGTCCATTCCATATTATATATGGAATGAAGCCAAAGGGAGTTTCTGAATTGAAGGATTTAGAAAAAAATGAATTCAGGAGTGCTAGTGCAGAGGACTTTGCAGAAGCAATGAAGGAGTTTCACATCTGAATTAAGGAACGATTGCAGAATTCAAATCAAGAATACAAGCGCAGAGAAGATCAACATAGGTGAGAACTTCAATTTGAAGTTGGTGATCTGATTCTTGCACATCTGAGGAAGGAGAGGTTCCCAAGGGGAACATATAACAAACTGAAGATGAAAAAGATTGGACCATGCAGATTCATAAGGAAATTTGGGACAAACACATATGAGATTGAATTACCTGATGGGATCAGAAACTCACATATATTCAATGTTGCGGATTTGTACCTTTACAAAGTTGAAGAAGCAGGAGCAGAGAAGGAACAGAAAGAGGTTCAATGGAAAAAAAAATGACTGTAGCTGAAAAGCCACAGATGGAAAGCATAATTGACAAGAGGATTAGCAAAAAGACCAAGAGAAAAGAGTATTTTGAATACTTGGTCAAATGGAAGGGACATCTAGTTGAAGATGCTAGTTGGGAAGATGAAGCAGAAATTCATAAACATGGTCAGACCGTGCAAGAGCTCATCAACAAAAGTTCATCAACAAGAGTTCATGAAAATTTTCAAGTGAGGAAGTATGATGCAGGAGCATCGTAAGCGGCCAACCAAGTGAACATGAAGGCGAAAGACAGCTGGAAAAGAGCAACACACATTTTTCACATTTTGAAATGTTTTCTTTTGGAAAATTAATGAGCAGGTATTAATGTAGTAGTTAAAGGAAGCATACTTGCATGTTGTAAACATATCTTGAGCTGTTTTCTCTCATCTGTAGAATGTAAAGGCATTTATACTTAATTAATGAAAGTAGGTAGATTTGAATTCATAGATTAGACAATTTAGAGAGTAGGAGGGAAAATGGATATAGACACCCTCACCCTTGTATCATTGTAACATTATGATCATTAGCACAGTATAGAAGAGGAGAGTTGTAGCAGAGAACTGAAAGGAAGAACCCATGTATAGGAGCTTTCAATTAATATATGAAGCTTTAAATCAGATTCATGGTGTCATGATGTTTTCTGTTTATACATGCTGAATGGTATGCTTACAGTTGTTTTATTCTCTCTTTTATGCATTTTCTTTAATACCGTGTTGAATGTATGATTTTATGATGAATGTTTGAACTCTGAGAGAAGAAAGAGAATGAGTTTCAATTGTTTCTCTTCCTGAGAGAGAGTTCCTGCAAGGAGTGTAGTGAAACGTCTACAAGGTGTGCGTTGACAAGGCTCTGAGTTTACCTTAGAAATCTCAGGAGAGATACCATTGTTCTCATTCCAGCAGGAGTGGAGGTGAAGCACAAAATCCATACAAGGTGAGCGTAGGCTAATTGAAGCCTTAGAATTTATCAACTAAGGTTGAAGAGTGAAGGACTGCTATTGCCGAGAGTGCACAAAGTGGAAGAATCAAATACACAGAAGTATTTGAAAGATTTCCGCAAGGAGTGCGAGCAGAATTCCTTTTGGGGACTTGAGGTTGCAAGTGAAATCTTAGGATGGATAACATCTTTGAACACTTCAAAGGAAGACATGAAGCGAAATCATCACGTAGAAGTTAAGTCCCAGAAAAAGAACACCAAGTTAGTTTGGGCCAGAGGTTCTTGGGGAAGAAATTGAACGGTTGAAATTCTCCATGGAGAACTTGCGAAATCGCGAGGACCATAGGATCCAGAAGAGTTGCAGGGTGGATAAGGGTTGGACGAACCCATTATGTTGGTTTCAAGGATCAACGTGAACCGTTGGATCATTTCGACAAATCGGGGTTTGTAAGTCCGGAGTGCAAGCCAAATCCCTTGGTCACTTGAACTCCCAAATTGGGAAATGGATTATCGCATGTGAAGGCGAGGAGTGGAATTTTCGGCAATTTGGAAGTCCAAATTTCGGTTCTTCGGGGGTCCTGACGACAAGGAGTCGGGGCAGTGTGGAGTGAAAATCCTGAAGTCATGAGTTGCTACAGGACTTGGCGTGAATTTCGGGATTTCGACACTTCGGGTGTCGGGAAGAAGAGGAGGTAGCATTCTGGGATCGAGAGTTTCGAACTCCCGGTACCCAAAAGACCTAAATAACGTGGGTTGTTGGATCAAAAGGGAGGCTACTTGCTGTTGATTCCGTAGAGCTAAAATTTTGAAATTCGAGGTTTCGAAGTGGTAGAGAAACAACGATCAGAGGATTTATCAAGTCCCGAAAGCTGGGAAGCTTGAGCGACAGGTGGCAAGAGTCCACGTCAGAGATGGAAGACATTGGAGTGGATAGGTGGCGTGTCTTTGTCAATAGGCGGAGTCAAGCCTTGTTGACCATTTCGAGGTTTTGGAGGTTGAAGAGTCGGGAGTCTTTCATCCGGATTCATGAAGTCATGAAGTCCGAAACTCTGAATCGACGAAAAGTCCCATTGGGGAGCCAGCCTTTGCTAAATGCATCAGGGTTCGACATTTTGATATTTTCGAAGACAAGAGGTCAGGTTTCTTTGTTCCGAAATTCCCGAAGTCGCAAAACGCAATACAACTATAGAGGAGGACGCAACCAAATATTTCGACATTTCGGCATTTCGGGTTTCGGTGGGTTGAAGAGCCGAAAAATCGACAACAGAAATCGTGAAATCGCGAAACCTGAAGTCCCGGTTTGATAAAGGGCGCGATCTTATTGAGGTCAGGAGATTTGGGTGATGCTTTTTGTTTGATCACACTAGGCATACTCATAAGGACCTATGGATACACCATCATGTGTGTGAGGGATTCCCTGTGGGGAAAATCAAAGAGTCAATCACAGCGAGGAGGGAAGATTTAGAAAGATCCTCAGCGGATCTCGGCCCTAGGGTCAGGGGTCTGCGTCAGAGGATCACTATCAATATAGTCTCCTAAAGATAATAAATCTTGATCCTCTAATTGATACATGACCCTTAACAATAGTCACGAGCTTGACTTCTCTTCTTATCTGGCAGCGGTAATCTTCAATTTGTTCCACAAATGATATGCACGTTCTTCTTTTCGGATCACATAGATGGCAGCGCACATGCATCTCTTTACTTGAATCCACAGATCTGCACCTTGAATCAAACAAATCTCCAGAAACAATAATCCGACATCCACAGATTTGCACCTTGAATGAAACAAATCTCCACCGACAACAATCTGGTAGATAGATCCTCCTCCAATCCACGCAGCGAAGTCTCTCTACGAACAAAACTCAACACACAAGAAATCACTCACATAAATACAATCTTGTCTCCTATATATTTACAGAGAACCAACATTCATAGCTCTCACATCTTCCTGGCTATCATGTGAATGATTTAAGTCAGTACAGGCTCTCATACCAATTTAAAATTTATGAAAGAAGCCATAGCACAATGTTACACACATAAATCAATATACGAGAGTTAGATCCAACTAATTCTAAATCTAGATAGAGAAGTTGAGAGAATATCTGAACAATCTCCAACTAATTTTAACAAACCCAAACCAAATACTGATCATAGAATTTCGTCATTATTCTCCAACCCTTTTCCCAAAAATTACCTACCCAACACATATTTAGCTCATCATCATTAGGACATCATAACTTATAAATTACAATACAATTGTTGAGGCTATTGAGACTAATGGCATAAAAATTCTGATGACACCAACATATGCTAACTCAACATTCCAGCGTCATAAATTATAGGACACCTGTCGAGGTTGTAACTTGTCAGCCTCGAGATTCCAAAACCAATGGATAAAAAGTGATTAAGGGTATCTCTACATCATGCTAAGTTTGAATGCGGGCGAGAGTTAAGCATCATCTAGACACATTATTATTAGGTTTTCTACAGGTTTGAAATTATGAAATTACATTTGAGAAATTTATATATTTGTAAGGTTGTGGGTAAGGGCCTTGTTATTAGTCCTTGCCATGGGACTATAGAAATAAGTTTTCTTTTGATGTGACATTAATTTTCTTTTTACCATAAATTTGTGTATGCAATGTAATGTTTAACATAGGAAACCAAATATATATTTTTGGATATAATAAAAATATTTGTGTTTCTCATTTCTAATTGGTTGATAGAATTGAAGTGTTTAAATATGTAAAATTAATTACATAATCAATGAATTTCACCATTTACCACATCTAAATATAAAAATTTGTACTATGTATTTATTACTAGGCATTATTATATTTATTATATAATATATAATATATTATTTATTATTATATTTATTATCTAATATATTATTTAGATTATATTTATTATGTAATATAATAAATATTATATAAAAATATATATTATTAAATTTGAAAGGTTTATATTCAAAAAGAAAAATGGAATATTTTTAAAATGAAAAATTGTATTTAGTTAGCTTATCTTAATTGAAAGGAAATTTAGGTTAATCCAAAAACTATACAACATCCACATTAAAGTAAAAATGTGGTCGCCTGCATATGACAAATCTATAAACTAAGTGTCATAGAAGAGCATGTCTTCCTCCATTCCTTGTGAGTCTAGGTCAAATTCTTTGAATTTCAATCTTTCTCACGGTAAGTGTTAATTTTTTTCATTTAAAATCTCTAAAAATTGATTTCTTTTAAGACTATGAAACTAGCCCCTAGTTAGCTTATTGTTCATATTTCACATAAATCATAACCATCAATAATTATAAAGTGTCAACTATCATTTCCAATTCTACTTAACAGGACTAAGCTAAGCTGTCATGAAACCCTTGTTATTTCAATATTCCAAACAAATCATAACGTCATTTCTCAATAACGTGCGACCATTGGTCGTACTTAGCTCTTGAAGGCGGGGTTAATCGAGCTGACTGTTTTGACCTTTTGGTTAGAAAAGATTCCAAACAAATCATAATGTCATTTCTCAATAATGTTCAGCATTTCTTGGTCGTACTTAATGCTCGCCTTGAAGGCGAGATTAATCGAGCTGAAGATTATAACAAAGCCATCTGTTTTGATCTTTTGGTTAAGAAAGATTCCAAACAAATCATAATGTCATTTCTCAATAATCTGTAACATTTCTTGGTCGTACTTAGTGGTCTCCTTGAAGGCGAGATTAATCGAGCTGAAGATCATAACAAATCCATCTGTTTTTACCGTTTGGTTACGAATTCCTGTCATCGCAGTGGAAGGTTCCGAGTCCTGACTATTCTTTGACTGCGGTTTAAAAGCAGGCAATGCAGAGATTGGATGAGCATAGTTTTCGGGTGGATCGTTGGTTCAATCGAAATGTGAAAGCAAATTATGATTATGGTTCGCATTTCGCACTGTGTACATATTTTCTCCAAACTGAAAAACTGCTGGGATAGTACAGACCCTCGTCACCATTTTCCTAATACTTTTACCACATCCTGCACATGCCTTTTATCTGTACTTTCATTTTTTTCCACGGCACCAAGCCTTTTATCTGATGAGTTTCGCACTATAATGATAATAACTTAATTACTTCTTCGTCCCAATATATCGAACTCTATACAATTTAGTCACCGACAGCCCTTCAGAAGTTTGATAATAAGATGCTGTTTGTACTGTTAGGTTTGGCAACGTTCTGATTTTCACAAGTCGCGATTGGCGTAGAGCTTCGCTTGTATTACCGTTGAGACCTGTTTCTTGAGTACCATTACCACTAGTGTAGAGTAAGAATTTTGGCTAGGTCTAATAATTTCAACCTTTAACATTTATTCAACCATATGATCAACTTCACTCTTATGGGAATAAGTGTATCTCTAAGGCTTGATGGTAGGAGGAACACTTGATGATTAGCATGATCATGATTTCCAGTGGGTGAAAGACCTCTAGGAATATCTTCAAATACTTTGGAATTATTATCAATGATCCCTTGGAGATCTAGGGGAATAGATGACTTAGATGTTTGAACATCTAGTGAGCATATTTTCACAATTACACCATTATGCCACATTTTCAATCATGTTTTCATGCCATTAGAGGTTATTTCCTTACTAGGTTTCCATGTGATACCCCTTAATTCAATTTCCTTTCCTTCCAATGAAATTTCATGAAATTTTCTTGAAAATTAAAAGCCATTGTTCCCAATGATTGTAACCATTGGACTCCTACTACGACATCAACACCACCCATGGGTATAGAAATCATTGGACTATTCATTACATATTCCCCCATAGTAAGATTGGTCTTATGGAATTTTCCTGACCAATTGATAGTTCCTCCATTTTCAATCATAACTTGAAACTTTGGCACTGGATATATAAAGCAATTGAGAGCTTTGGCTAATTTATAGTGAATGAATATATGAGTACTACCAAAATAAATTAGGACTATTACCTTTTTCTTTTTGATATATACTTCGATATTGAGGGTTTGAGGAGTGTTAATTCCAACCAATGCATTACATGGTATTGTGGGAGTCAACTCTTTAGAAGAAATATCTTCTACGTTTTCATCTTGACATGGTTCTTTTTCTTGGTCTTGGTCTTATTCCATTTCACAATCTATGTATAATAATTTATTCTCACCACACTTATGTCCCTTACTACACTTGTTGTCACAATTAAAGAATAAACCTTTTTTCTTTTCTTTCCTCCAATTGTTGAGGTGTCAACCTTGAATGTTGAGGTGTTTTAGAAGAAGGAACATTATTCTCTCGATAGATGTTAGGAGTGCCATATTTTTACTTTCAACATTTCTCGCCACCTTGAACGCATTCTCCGATGACTTGGGTTCGCAAAGGAAAACCTCATGTTGAATGTTATCCTTTAAAGTTCATATGAATACATCAATCAGGTGCTCATCTCGAATATTTGTTACCTTTATATTCAATCTTTGAAAGTTCTCAATGTGCTCTGAAACTAAACCCTTTTGCCTCATATTTATCAATTGGATAAAGAAGTCATTGCTCCTTGTATCCTCATAGAGTGCTATCATTTCTTCCATGAAACTTGTGCAAGTGACGAGTGATTTCCGAGAAAAAAATCATTGATACCACACAAATTGATTGGATTCTAAATATAAATAAACAATTCGTACCTTTTGTGTGTGTGGCACATTATGTATATCAAAGAACTACTCCATCTGAAGCATCCATGCGATTGGATCCTTTCCATCAAACTTCCTCATATCGATCTTAGGAAAGGAGCTGGTCTTCAACCCAAAGTTGGGGTTTCTCGAGTCTTGATTCATCTTCCTTGTGTCCTAATCATCAATTTCATGGAATACATTTTCACTTTCAAGTGACCTCTCTATTAGGAAAATTTTCAATCATTCCATGATCTCCCTTTTTAAACCATCCATATTAGTATCCATTATTGCCTCCAACTTATCTTTAGTTAAATCCATCATCCCTTGTAATTCATCTTTTGTTACTGTCTTCTTTTGTAATTCATTCATGTCCCTGCGCATTTCTTCACCTTCATCAAGAGTCTAAGTAGGACTATTTGAAGTCTTATTTGGTGTATAAGTTCCCTTTGTTGGTGGCATGTTGGCCAAGTATCACTTTTAAACATTGATTTCAAGGTGGTTCCTAGACAATATTTCTTCTATTGTATCTCCAAAATTTCATCCCTTCTAGGTTTGAAAATTTTGTTTTGTAGTTCTCCAATATGTCTTCTCTGCAATTCCACAAGTCTGATCAAAATTGGATGTGCCAAGTGGAATTTATGGTAACTTCCCCACACCTTGCTAATTTTTGGCCCTTCGAGGAGAGCGTACTTGTAAAGTGTGCCAAGAGCACAATATTTGATATTGGATTCTGAAACTTGCACCAAGAATACTACAGACTGTCCAATGCAAATCGTCTCACTTAATTTGTATACTCACTAAAGAAGATATCATTGTTTTACCCGAAATACCTGTTTGAGACTAGTTAATATGACTATCCATCTACCCTATCTTACACAGGGTGTATCTACAAATGTAGGATGAACCAAAAGATGAAATTTTTATCACAACTACCTTGATAATTTCTTTGAATAGCCTCCAGGTTTTAGGGTTGGAAACTTCACTTAAAAAAATTATAGAGAATATTTTGCGATGACTAAATTGAGGATGATTCCAAAATCATATCTTACAAGGTTATATTTTCGAAAGTATAAGGTCTCAGGAGATGAAATTTGAACCGCACATACCTTGATCTGTCTACTAAATATCTTCGAAGGGGTTCCATTGGAAACATCATAGAAAAAAGTTATAGTGAAAATTCCAAGGTGTCTTAGATGCAAGAGCAAAACCCCAAGACCTTGAGCTCTCATACCAAATGTTAAGAACCAAATATAAAAATAGCAAAAAAAACCTTAGAATAAGTACTCAACGCCTTGACAAAGAGAGGATTTTAGATAATAAGTCTCTTTGAGGGGGCAACCTCCTTATACAAATCACAAATTTACAAATACAAGATGATTCCAAATGAAAAGGTCTCCTTGGTATATATAGGATACTAGGAGGTACAATTAAAACTAATGGACCCAAGACGACATAAATAAAATAACAATACTAATGCAATATGCCCCAATTAAGGGGCAATGTGCCACTATTTAGGGATTAACATTTCATATCATTTAGGTATATTATGCGCTTGTAGGGCCCATTTTATGGGTAGATCTAGCTTTTGTGATTTTGGGTGTAGAGCATTCAAGAGTTTGTTTGAAGTCTTAAGTGATTGATTTTTTGGAAAAAATTTGTGAACAATCAATTTGAGTTTATAAACGATCATTTTTTCGTCAAAACTTTGTGAACAAAATTCACAACCTATCGAGATGCTTCAATAGATCACGTCAATAGGAATTTGTATGCAGAGGTTATGCCTCGTGTAAGTTACTTGTCATCTTGACCACCATGAGATTGAGTGGGTGCCATGTCGAATCACATTATTTACACATGTGGATCTAGTCACGTATGGAATTACATGAATATTCTAGAGGATGTAAAATCCTAACATTAATTTATTGTTGAGGAATGCAAAACCTGTAAAGCTAACCTTAGATGGTAATCAATATATCTTAAATGTTGGGCCAGTAGGAAAGGAAGGGGTTTCATTCTCAATGTATTGTTTATTGCTACATAATCGATAGTGGGATATTGAAACATAACATAAGAAATAGAAAAACATGCATCATCCATTCAAGGCATAGTGTCGATAGAAAATTAATTGTGAGTGCACTTTCTCTTCACATGCATTTCATAATTTAGAAGAAAAGAGAAGAGGATATGCCTCACTTCCTACCTAATTTTTGGTATTGGACTTTCCTAGAATAAAAATTATGTTCTTTGTTTGCATGGTGTACTATTTTCTTAACTTTTTTCATTTCAATTTTAATTTGTTTCTGTATTTAATACATTAAGATAATAGTATTAAACGAGATTCTAAAAAAAACACAACACAATAAATTCCATAATAATGTAATATTGTTATTACAAAATACTCTAGTGGAATATCGAGAAGAATGTAGAGATCAAAACATCATTAATGCATTGTTTTTAGAGATTTTTTTATTCAAACACTATATATTTATTTTTAATTCTCCATGGATGGATAGGTGAGAAATTTAAATAATTTAAATATTATGATTGGAAATAGAATAAGTAGCTTAATTTAAAAGGTGTAACTTTCACTTCATTGAATATTTGAGTTGTCACAAGTGCTTAATTCTTGGATGAAAATCTAGGAAAAATCAAAACATCATTAATGCAATGTTTTTAGAGTTTTTTTTTTAAAACACTAAATATTTATTTTTAATTCTCCATGGATGGATAGGTGAGAAATTTAAATAATTTAAATATTATGATTGGAAATAGAATAAATATCGTAATTTAAAAGGTGTAACTTTCACTTCATTGAATATTTGAGTTGTCGCAAGTGCTTAATTCATGGATGAAAATCTAGGAAAAAGATTAATTAATGTAAAGTGAATTATGTAAATAAAATAATTTCAAATATTTTTATATGAATTTTAAAGAAAAAAATTTGGTTGTTCTTCATCGATTTTAATTACAACATTTTTGTTATTGTTACTTTTATTAATAAAGAATATTTTTATGATTTTTTTTCATTACATTTATATATTAAAAAATATATAAATATATATTTATAAAATTAATAAATAATTGAAACTAAATTACTTTAAATGATTTATGAAAAGCAATTTAATATTATAAATATGTTTATAAATTTTAAATTAATATTTCAAAAAATGTGTAGATATAAATTAAAAAGTAATGAAAGTATTTAACTATCACATATTTAGTATTTCGATACATCTCAAATATTAGATATATCCATAAAAGTTGTAGATATAAAATAAACCAACTAGACTTTGATATCCTAAAGTCGTTGTACGATAAGGTTAACATCAAAATTGTTACAAAGACTTTAACATCCACTCCCTTTTAAAAAAAAATATTTGGACGTTAAAAATATTTAGACGTTAAAAGAATTTGTTAAATATGGTTGAAATTTCTATATACTTGTGAGGTTAAACGGCGAGTTTCTTTTTGAATTTAGTTTAATTTGTTGATAAATATATTATAATGTAATTATTTTGAGATTGGTATATTGTCATTAACCAATGATAGAGGGCTTCCCTAGGATTGAGTGTGTATTTTAAAGTATGTAATAAATCCTTCAAACTAGTTATATAGTTATATAAACGAGTAGGTAAATCGTACATATGACTATAATTCTTCTAATGTGTATTGAGAAGCTAAACAATCTATCCCTTATTTTCAACATTCTAAGTATTAAGTTTTTTTTAATTTTATTTCTCCGTTTATATATTATTATTCCTTCGTTTTTAATGTGTGTTGAGAAGTTAAATAATCTATTTCTATATAGTCTGAGTGGACCTAATGGTTAATAACATGTGTTTTCTCTTAAAAGGTCATAGGTTCAAATCCAAAGGGGTAGGGTATGTATACCTCACTAAGAACTTGATTACTATACTAACTTCCATTAAAATTTGAAATAGTATGGAAACCAATCCACCAACTACTTATGTTTTTCCTTTTGAAAATAAGAGCATAAAGACCAACATTAAGCTAAGTCATGATTTTTGTTTTTACTTTAAGTGCTTTGGGAGATAAGAGCATAATGGAAAACATCAAGCTAAGTCATGATTTAATAGGGACATTTTATGGTTCAAATTAAATAGGTATTTTTATTTGTTTTTCTTCATTTTCTAAAAGAAAATTTCAATTTTATATTTCAATTTACCATGAAAATTACACTTTGTCTATTAACTAAATAATTAATGGATATGTCCTTTCTAAAACTCTAAAAAATAATCTCTAATCCTTCTCTTTACTATCTTTTTCTTTTTAACTTTATGTCACTCCATTGAAGAAGGATCCACATTATCTACATGCAACTAAAAAAATAGAAAGAATAAGAATGAAGAGGGGAGCATTTCCTGATTAGAACCAGAGTTGTCAATTTCATGAAAACACTTCATTACCCTAGAAGAGAGAGTAGGTACAACTTTAATCACACTGTCATTAGTTTCTATTTTATCCTCCAAGATAAGGTAGTGTTCCCCAAGTGGCACTTCTTGACAAGTATAGACAAGTAGTATTAGCATCCTTGGAATATTGTGTTTTGGGGTTTTTTTCATCCTTTTCATCTTCTTAAATTTGCATCAATGTCCAACTTTTTTATTTAGATTTAACCCCTTTTTTCCACGAGGAATGATCTCATGCATGAGGAGAATATCAAATAAATGTATAGGAAGATGACAAATCCAACACCAACATGTTGTATTATCATAATCCAGACTTGAATCCATATAAAAATATTTTTTTGAGAATCATTTTGTCTAGAAGACCCTTACTAAGGTCAATCAGAACACAAAGTCAAGCATGTGTGCATAGTCCAACTATAGCTCTCTTAAAATTTATTTTTATGTAACTCACTAAAGTATTCCCAATATATTCTGTTAGTGAGATACACCAAAAATGTAAGGGTAAATTGGGAGGACAAACCCAAACGCACATACAAGTACTAGACATGTGTGTGTGTGTGTGTTTATTTATTTTTTTCTTTTAATCATTTCATGGCATATAAAATTACTAGTGTGGAAAACATTGAAATATATGGATAAAATTATTTGTAAACATGGAAATTATTGGGTTTCTTTCAATAACAAGCAACTAGCGTAACCTAAAATCTAAAATATGGAAATGGATATGAAACTACCCAAGATTGAGGTTGTTTACATAGTTCAATTATCTCACAATTATTGGTTTCTCTTTTACTTTTTCTCTTTCAATCAAAATTTTGAATATTGGATATTCCTTTTTCAATGATATAGATTGGATCATTATATAATCTTCCATCAATCTTGTACTGTTGAGGAGGAAAAATTGGAATAATTGGCTCGCAAGGCCCATATTAGGTGTCAGTGTCATTTTGGTGATTTGAGATCTGAAAACTTCTAGATCTAGTTTGAGGCATTAAACTACACTATTTGAGGTCAAAACTTTGCTCACTCTAATCCACCCCATTAACATTATTCTACATGCCATAGTATTCCAATGGTGTAAAAAATCACCTCAATCAGATTTTGTATGTAGATGTTATGCCTCTCACAAGTTAACCTACACTATTGATACCATGTGGACACCACATTAGCCCCCATTACTTACAGATGTCATTCTAGTCACATGTCGAATTTCAAGAATATTGTAGAAATTTCAAAACACTAACAATAATTGAGGGTTGAGGCATGCAAAAACCCAAATCATGACCCTATACGACTATTAGGCTATGTTAAATATCATGTCTAGGAAGAGAAGTGGTTCCATTGTTTTGGTATTGTTATTGTTCCATAGTTGATAAGAACATATAGGAGTAGGATATGGAAGCATAAGAAAGAATATAAAATATTTTGTATCAACCATTCATTCCATAGTGTCCATAGAAACTCCATAGTGAGTGCCCCTTTCTTTGTACTTACATTTCATAACTAAGAAAAATAGAGTAGAGCATAGGCCTTACATTCTATCTAGTTTTTCTACCATATTAGTTTTTTTAGGCCATATCTTATGTTCATTAGTGTGGATGTTGTGTTCATTTACTTATTTTTTTATTTATGTTTTAGATACTTCCATAATTTTGAACACTATGCCACAAATAATAAATTTGGGATTTAAGGTAATAAACTGCATAATTAATAAATAATAGAACTGGGGTTTCTTTTGCTGCTGGGGGAAACCCAAGCCGCAGATGCCCGTGATCTCTCTCCTCCTCTCTCGGTGAGGGCTCTCGAAGAAGGTCGACGTAGTTTCCAACTCTCTTGGTGCTGCTACATTGTCAATCGATGTTGCAGACTCCAGACTCTTGAATGATGGTTTACTCCTCTGCTACAGTGGTGGTTTTCTCATGTGCGACAGCTTGAGGACCTCTCACAAATATCTATTTTATGCTGCAGTAGGATTGAAAGGGACCTTTTTTATGTCCTTGCGTGGTCGGGGATGGATTCTTTGGCATATGCATCCTCTTCATGCCTCGTCGCTTCTTTGGTTTCTTTGGTGTCTGTCGTGAGGGTGGATTCGGTTCTGTGTTCGAAATGCAGTCTAGTTATTGGGTGTTCCTGTTGGGATGATGCCACAATTTCTTTTACTTAGAGTTGTATCTTCTAAGTGAGGTTCTTGCATTATATTTCTCCTTTTGTGGTTTTTCCTTCGGGTTTCCTCGGTTGTTCAGGGTTTGATGTGATCTAGCCCTTTTGGTGATCATTGATGTTTTATCTATCTAGCGAAGGTTGTGCCAAAAATTTTAGGTCATTTCCTTGGGTGTGTGGTGCAAGGATTCACCTTGAGGTCCTAGGAGTGGGCATGCAGTTTATGGTTTACTAATGTTGTTTTGGGGTTCATCGTTGTCGTTGGATCTAGTTCATCTTGTGATGGCTCTGACCTGGTTCATCACCTCCTGGGGTTGTTTGGGTTTACCATATTGGGGTTTTATTTTTGTGAGGGGCTCTCTTGTTAAGGGTTTCTGTCCTATTAAGGGCCGCTATATGTTTCTCTCTTTTCTTTTTTTGGTTCTTCAACTAGCTACCTTATGTCCCTTTGGAATATTCTACCCCCATGCATTTGACACATTTGACACCTACATAATGTAATTTGGTTCTCTTTGAATGAATAAAATTAAATTTTGTTCCTAGTAAAAAAGAAGAAGAAGAATTGAGATTTCAAAATATTATTGTTTTAATTAATAAATAATAAGTAAATGGTCTAAATTTAATAATTCCCAAATATTTTTGGTGGTCACCATAAGAGAAGGATAAGATTACACTAAAACCCTAATATTTTGTTGCAAATTACCTTTATTATTTTTTACAATATTATTTTAAATAATTGTTAGCAAATGTCCCTCTAGTAATCATGGCCAGATGTCCCAAAAACCTCTCCACGTTTGGATGGTGCGAACGTTTCATTTTTTAACAGTTTTTTCAGAGAAAAGAAACATCACAGAACAATCTATTCGTTCCATAATATTGGTTCGAGAAATGATCATATAATAACCCGAAACTGTCCAAAAAATATATATATATATTGGTCCTAGAGTCTCTGGGTGCAACATCACCACAACAGCGGGATAACCCTAGCTGGAAGATCCAAGACGTGGTGCATTTCTAATTCCAAGATTGATTTAGGTTATGCGGATTTCCAAGATTGATTTAGGGATGCGGATTTCCAATAGATTCAGCTCTGCACACCTTGCTACAATCCTAACACTCTCGAAGCCCATGCTTCATATTCTTTCAACAATTATTATCAAAACAGCACCGCAACACTTGAACCTGCGGCTTCCAGGGCACTGCTTGTGTCATTATCCAGTCTCCAGGTAAGTCTATTATAAAATTTTCTTTCAGGATTAGTTTAATTTTCTCAACATATACTCTATAATTATTGAATGTTCTCTGAGGATTAATTTAATAAGTGTTGTGCAAGGTATCACCATTACATTGCAATTTTTCAGAGATATATGATTCGTTTAAATGCATGGTTTGCATGGTTAATGTATTACAATATCATAAATATATAAATGTAAGACATGTCTTACAAGGGCATCCGTTAAGGATGCTTATGGTCCATGGCCCATTGGCCAAAAGAATTAGGTTCACCATTTTAAAATCAATTAAAAAATTAACCATTAGGGTTTTCATTAGGGTTTTGTTATCTGCGCAGAATAATAGAAAAATACATTTAAAAGATGTGTGTAGTAGAAAAATATAATCAAAAGTTTTTTGTGTTTTATCTTTTGAAAAATGGTTACTCCTATGGGGGTTTACCATCCATCTCTGATGTGGATGTGTTAGTATAAGATCTATTATGATGAAGTGGAATATCCATTGTTTTTTACATATTATATTTGTATCAAAGTAGTTCACTGTGGGTATTTTGTGGGAAGTTGTAGCATCTAAGAATTGGCTTAAGAAATAAGTCTCAAAACCTTAGAGGTGGTGGATGAGTCCAATCATAACAACCCTTGGGTTTAGGCATAGAATATATTTTAATTTGTAAGAGTAAGTTCATATCTCTAGAAACATGGCCCTCATGGCAGCTTTGGTGAACAATTTTGGACCTTTTAGGGATGTTGGTGGCTCTAACATATAAGTTGGATTAGATGAGAATTCATGAGAAAATTAAGACCCAGAAAAGGAGTCGAAAAAAGATTCACAGAAAGAGAAACCAAGTGCTAGTATCATCACTTTTTTGTAATATTTTCTTAAAATGGAAGGGAAAGTGGATATCAAACAATATCAAATGTTTTTGATTTGAATCATTGATTGCAACAATCAGAATTTTATTTCATTTTACAAAATATAGATGAAGAGAAATATATTTCATATGCCTCACTAAAATTGGAGGTTCATGCCCTAACCTAGTGGGAAATCCACTCAAAGACACTTAAGTTTGAGGGTCGAAGGTTTCTAAATCCCTCATCAAGTCCCTCCTCTACCCTATTGGATATGCATAGGACCAATCAATAAGTTAGCCTCACTTTAGGCAAAGGAAAGGGTCGAGTGAGCGAGAGTACACCATTGAGTTCATAAAAAAGGAAATTATCTTGATTGTATCTCCCATCTCCCAATATACATGGTCATTTATGAAAGAATGTGATCTTGTTTAAACCAAGGATAGTTTATTAATTATATGTGAAATAACAATACCCAAAGAACATAGGAAATAATAAAATACAACCAAGTGGTTCCAACCCAAAATACCACCAAGATGCTTCCATGGAGGGGAAGAAGAAATAGAAAGGAAAGGACAAGGGTAAGAAAAAAACTACGCAGTAAAAGATTCTAAACAACTACATCCAACCGTTGTAATATCATTATTAACATGATGGATAAGTGTTGGAAGCTACATCTAAAAATGAATTTGAAGAATCGTAAGAAGGATTCCAAGAAAAAGAACTTGCTAGCCATGGATTCAAGCAACCTGGTAGAGGGTAGCTCGGATGTGGATGAAAACATTGTATGCACTATAGTGAAGAAGTAGGTGAATCGAAGTAATCTTCATCACAAGGAAGATAAGGAAATGGAAAAGCTCTTCCATACTAAGATCTAGGTCAAGAAGACAAAGGTGGAAGATCTATTTGATTCCAGTTCATAGGACAACCAGATAGCGAAATATCTAGATAACAATCTTGGACTGGAATTTCGTGATCATCCTAACCCATATCCATTAGGATATGTAAATAAATATGTATTATTTAAGGTCACTAAACAATGTAAGATAAAATTTACTATAAGTGCATGCTATATTGATGAAGTGGAGGTAGATTTAATACCACTATATGTGGGTGGTATCATGTTTGGAGGCTCCTACATGTATATAAGGGATGTAATCATCAAGAGGAGAGCACACCAATATTAGAAGAACAAGGATGGTAAGTATTTCATCATCAATGCAGACAAAGCTAAATCCAAGATCTCTCGAGTAAGTGCTAACCAAGCCAATAAATTGATATGTTTTAGTAGGAGGTGTGTATTACGTTTCTTAAGAGAGAATCAATTGGCTTATGAATTGGTAAAAGTAAAGGTGTATCTAGAGGGATGTGCTAAAGATAAAACACATAAGTTAGAGGAGTTGTTGTAAGAATACAAAGAATTGTTTTAGAATGAAATAGTATTACCACATAAGAGAGAAGTGAAGTATCATATATAGATGTTTTTTCACTCCCCATTGCCAATATTGGTCTTTATAGATAATCCATCCTCAAAATAAAATGAAGTGGAGAAACATTTGCAGTAGATACTGAAGAGGAACTAATTTTACCAAGCACTCACCTTGTGGGTCACCTATCACCATAGTACTAAAAAAGGATGAAACTTTGAAAATGTGTATCAACTATACATCTTTGAATATGATCACCCTCGAGAATTGGTACCCTCTACCTAGGGTCGATGATTTGTTAGATCAATTAGAGCATGCCAAGTACTTAAACAAGTTGGATATAAAATTGGGATACCATGAGGTACAAGTTAACGTAGAAGACACCTTGATGACTGCATTCAAGGCAAGGAAAGTATATCTCCCAAACTGCATAGTTATTTATGGAAGTAGGAAATTCTCTTTAAACCTAGGATAGTTGATGTTTCCTATGTGAAAGAACAATATGTGGAGAATATGGGAAATAAGAAAAGAAAACCAAGTAGTTCCAAAACAAAATACCACCAAGATGCTTCCATGGAGGAGAAGAAGAAGTAGAAAGGAAAGGAAAAGAGGAAAACATCCACTACATATTAGAAAAAGAGTCCAAACAAGCATTGGAACCATTGTAAATTGATGATAACACCACATATAAGTGTTGGAAGCTACATCTAAACATGAATCCAAATAAACATAAGAAGGATACCAAGAAAAATAACACGTTAGTCGTGGATTCAAGCAACCTAGTCAAAATAAGCTCAGACGTGGATCGAAACATTGTCTACACTGTGATGCAAAAGGAGGTAAGCATGAATAACCTTCATCACAAGGAAAAGAAGGAGATGACTAAACTCTTCCATATAAGATCCGGGTTAAGAAGAAAATGGTGGAATATATAATTGATTCCCGTTAACAAGCTAACATTATAGTGGACGATCTGGTTAGTAATTTCTTAGATTGAAATTTCATTATCATCATAACCCATATATTCCATTAGGATGGGGAAATAAGGATGTAGACCTAAAGGTCACTAAACAATGTAAGATCAATTTTTGTGTCACTGCAGACTATATTGATGAAGTATAGGTATATGAGGTACCATTGGATGTGTGTGGTGTATTTTTTGGAAGCCCCTACATGTATACAAAGGATCAAATATTCATGAGGAGAAAAAACTAGTACTACTTGACCATGGATAGGAAGTCTTTCGTCATCAATGCACACAAAGCTAAATCTAAGTTCTCTATGGTATGTGCCAACCAAAACAAGAAACTTATTTGTTCTATTTAGAAGTTTGTATTACTTTTCTTAAGAGAGAATCAACTTCTTGATGAATTGGTAAAATTAAAGGGATCTTTGGAAGGATGCACTAAAGAAGAGAAACATCAATTGAAGAACTTGTTACAAGCATACAAAAAAGTTTTTTAGAAGCCTAAAGGATTACAACAGAAGAGGGAAGTTGATTATGAGACATAGTTGTTATCTAACTCCACAGTTCGAAACATTCAACTATACAAAAAAATCATCCTGGAGGTAGATGAACTAAAGAAACAGTTGTAGTAGGTCCTAGATTAAGGAGTAATCCAACCAAGAATTTACCTTTTGTATCACCTAGTATTATAATATCAAATAACGATGGGACTTGGATAATGTGTATCAACTAAGGATCTTTAAACAATATCACCCTTAAGAATCGTTATCGTCTTCCGAGGATCAATGATTTTTTAGATCAATTGCAACATGTCAATTACTTCACCGAGTTGGATGTCAAATTGGGATACCACCAAGTACAAGTTAAATAATAATACACATGCATGACTATGTTCAAGACAAGGAAAGTTTGATATGAATGGTTGGTAACACCTTTTGGTTTATGTAATGCACCAAGTACATTTATATCTTTGATGAATGATGTATTTTGTTCCTTTCTTGTAATATCCCCCGGTATTTCCCCAGTTATATTATGAATTGTAAACATGTTTATGAATTGTAAATCATGTTTTGTAGGATGTTGAGATGAGTATTGATAAGTTGGTAGGCTTATGTGTTCATTAGGTCGGAAAGCCTAAGTGTTAAAGGCCATGAGCCTTATTTTTGTATATGTAATTATGAAGAACATTAATAAAGATTAAACATCATTGCGTGCAGACCGACCATGAAGAAAGAGTGATGGGGGACTAAGATTCCATAGAGAGGTAAAGGGAAAGGGGGCTTAAAGGTTGGAAAGGGGAGGGCTAAGCTTAGGGGCTTAAGTCCTTGAGAATAATATTTTACTATTATTCCAAAGTTGTGGGACAAACATGTTTTTATCCTAAGTCTTGGGAGAGGCAACACATGCAACTCCAACATGTGAAAAAGGGAATGCATGCAGCTCCAAGAAGACAAGTGTCGACCTGGGCACATGCGGTTAAAATCCGAAGTGTCAGCTGAGTTAGGGGGTTCTTCAAGTTTTCCCGATCCTCCGTCTGAGACTATGAGACTTTTGTATTCAACCTTTTCAATATTCATGCATGCACCTGAAAACCTAAAATCCGTGAATTGTTCTATGTTTCAGAGGGACCCAACACCTGAGCAATAACCTTAGATGTGTGGTGTATTAGCATGGTTTGTTTCCGCCTGCGGTGCCATGTCCATTTGTTGTTGTTGCTGTCATCACTGTGTGAATAAGTGTTGATCCACTGCTATTGTCCTCACTTGGCGGGAGTCGAGTCGAGGAGTGTACTGAAGAAGCGGGTTGTCATGCCCGTGGAAGAAGAGGCAGGTTGTCAAGCCTGTGACCAACTCTCTCCAGGTGAGAGAGTCTGTTGGGAAGTGGTTTTCTACCAAAGAGAGTCCAACACTAGCTACGGAGTTCTGAGACTTCTTGTTCTGGCCTATTGTCAAGACCTAGAGAGGGAGGTGAAGCACCGATGGAATGTGCTTGTGAAGGTGTATACTCCTGGGTGGAATAGGTATGTGGGGAATGAGAGTTCGTGAGTAGTGGGCGTAAGAAGGCTCCTGAAGAGAATCCTTCTAATTTCTCTGTGCAGTTTTCCTGTAACCTCAGCCTAGTCTAGGATTCCTTGGCCTTGGGTGGAGCTTGGTCCCAGCTCGGGGGTGACACATTGTTGAACATGATGAGCAGCGTGGTCTAAGGCTGGGAGGTTCGTGGAAGGTCTGCACGCAATTGGTGGAGTTACTACAATATAAAAGATAAGTATCATTATGTGTTTAATTTCAGTTAAAATGCATGTCTATGATGCTTGTAATATTATCATGTATTCTATTGCATGAATGAATTACTGTTAATTCCATTAATTATGTATATTAGCAGTAATACTATGATTACTCTGTATTGTTGGTTAAGTTTCATTAAATGTGTTAAATGGATTTAATGCATGTTATATATATACGTATGAGAATGTTTCTGCATAGTAGCATTGCCCGGTATTTGGAGGGTCGGGGATGTTACAATATGTATCAGATATTTGAAGGATAAGTTAAGGTTGTGTTGGTATCATTTCCTAGTCTTTGGAGGGTCAGGGATGTTACAATATGGTATCATAGCCCAAGGTTTCAACACTGAGCCTAGATGGGATGGATAAGTGGTCTTTAGACCCAAGGTTTCAAGTGGAAAAGGGTGCTCAGAGGAACCAATTTCTAACCTTAGAATGTTTTTCTGAGTGCCATGGGGTTACTTGACCGTGTTATGAAACTCAGGAGGAGTAGCGATAGAATAAAACCGCAACCGTTGTGGTATTTGACCAGAGAGAGAGAGAGAGCTCAACGTTGGGGGTGTTGGAGCCATAGGATATGTTCGGAAAGCAAAGTCCTTTCCGACCATGATATCCAGAGAAGGTGCAGGAAGGTTATCCTGGAAGCCTTTCAGAGTTCATAAATTGGGAGAAGCAGGATTTCACTGAGACACCAACCTCCGAAACCCAAGAATCCGAAGTATCGAGGAGATCTACACTGTAGATCTAAGGAAAAGAGCCTGACCATTGGATCAAGAAGAAGGACATATTGTAATTTCAGTAGTTCGATTGTCAGGAGAATTGGATTGTGTCGTTGCACAAACTCGTGAAGTTCGAAGTTGTGAAGCGAAAGAGTAGACGTGGTGGGGCCGGATGACATTGCCTCGGGTGACGTGGAATTTCCTAGGCGTACCATGTGTCATCGCCTTAGTTGGTGATAGCCATACTATGTGGGTCCGAAGGATAGAGGATTCGAAAGTTCGGGAGTCAGGAGATAGGGAAGAAGAAAACGTGAAATCTTTCAGAACCCGAAGTTTCGAAGTCCCAAAGTCCCGAAGCTCCAAAGTTCCAAAGTCTAGGAACTACGATGTCTGAAGTTTAGGGAGTGTCACCCATTGGATGTTGAGTAGACGTCGATGGTTGATCCGCCCAACATCACAATTTCGTTAGTTTGGAACTCTGAAAGTTGTTGTGTAGTGCTTTGAAACCTCCCGAAGCACTTGGAAGTTGGGGCTCAGGTCATAGCCCAACGTCACAATCAAAGGGGCCTAGCGAGATGAACTAATGCCTAGGAGATTCACGATTCAGAAAATCGAGAATCAAGAGTATCGGGTTTGACCCACAACTGAATACCCAAAACGCGAAGTCGCAAAGTGCCATTTCTGTTAGGCAAGTGGTTACGACCTGCAATCACATGGTTTAGGGGCTAAGAGAAAAGGGCTAGTGCCTGAAAAATTAGCAGAGAAGATCTCCGAAAGAAGAAATCTACGGGGATTCTTGATTGAACAAGAATCATAGAGAATGAAAATTAAACGTTTTTCTTGAATCATATTTGTTTTTGAATGTTGTGAAATTTGTTAAGGAATGATGTCATTAAAATTTATGGTTGTCTGTACGTGTGTTTGCAGAAGTTTAGCGAGTTCCATAACCGTTTAGAGTTGCCACTGGGTGCAAAGTAATGGAGGAGACACAAAATGCTTCTAGTTCAGAGAATTAATCTAAAGGGATGGATGTTCATTTGGGATTTGAAAGATCGAACTCCAATGGACATGGAGAGGAGATAGATAAGGAAGGAAACATGATGAAAATCATTGAAATATTGTAGAAAGATGCCCAAACTCACCGAGAAGATAGAGAAAACTCAGGAAAGCTCAGGAAAAACAAGGATAATTTAACGTAAAGTTGTTAAAGATTTTGGAGAGAATCGAAAAGGTTCGAAAAGGAGAGTGACTCCAGCAAAACAGGGAGTCGTAGGACCCCTAAGAGGAAAAGAAGATCACAGAGTGTTAGCAGGCATCGACATCGCTCCCCAAAGCATTCCAGTAAAGAAGCACACAGTAGTTCAAGACCATCTCCTACCAAAAAGCATAGGAGGTATGGAGTGGCTGAACTGAAAGGAGAAATGAACAAGATTAAGCCTCCTACGTTTGATGGAGAACACAAGAAGGAGGAAGATGTTGAAACATGGTTTCTTGGCATGATGAAATATTTCCAACTGCAGAATTATTCCTCTCATGTAGAGGGTAGAATTGCAATGTATCAATTGAAAGGAAAAGAATCCATGTGGTGGGATCAACTTGTGCAGGTGCATCACATTAGAGAGAAAGATATCACTTGGAAAGAATTCAAGAGGTATTTCGAGAAGAAATAATTCACTAAAATATACTATGATAGAAATATTAAAGAGTTCTTTGAATGCAAGTTAGACAACATGACCATTGATGAGTATGAATGGAGGTTTGGTGAATTACTGAAGTATGTTTCCTTCATCAAGGATTAGACTGTCAAGATTCAAAGGTATATGAGTGGACTGCCACCTTCCATTGGGGACAAGATTCAGTATGATGACCCTAAGACCATGGAAGAAACTATAAGAAGAGAGAAATGCTTAGATGAGCAACAAAGAGAAAAACCTACTTTTCAGAAGGCTTGGGATGACCAGAAGAAGTTTAAGAAAGAACAGAGGTGGAAGGGAAACAAACCTCCCTTTTTTAGAAACATTCATCAAGGGAAGCCATCATTTAGAGAACCAAGAATGGAAAATGTAGGGGAACAAAGGCCAAGACAGATGCCCGTTCATTTTTGGGTCTGTCAGGGGAACCATAAGTACAAGGATTGTCCCCAAAAAAATGGCAAAGTGAGAGTTGTCCATAATGTTCAGCAAGTTGAAACAGTGGAGGACATGGGCAGCAAAATTCCAAGGATCTACGCATCCCTGGACAACAAGCAAGCTAAATATTAGTCGCACATGATTAAAGTGGAAGGAATGATCAACAACCATGCTTTTACTATTTTAATTGATTCAGGAGCTAGCCATAGTTATATAGATCCTAGAATGGTGGAAATTTTTCAATTGTCAAGAAGCAAACATGAAAAGTCTTGGTTAGTTCAGCTGGCTACAAGAACCAAGATAAAAGTCACTAAGTTGGTTAAGTCCTATCATGTGGACATGAATGGATTGAGCACAAAGGCTAAATTGAACATTCTTCCTTTAGGTTCTTATGACTGTCTAATTGGGATGGACTGGTTGGACCAGCACCATGCCATATTGGACTTTCATAACAAGGAATTCACTTGCCTGGATGAGGAAGGAAATTGGAAAATATTCCAAGAAATTCCCAGACTTGTTGCTATCAGAGAAATCTCAGCAATGCAGCTAAAGAAGTGCTACAAAAAAGGCTGTCAATTATTTTCAGCCCATGTGGAGGAAGCATCTAAGGATGAGGTATCAACAATTGGAGATCATGCGGTGCTAAAGGAGTTTGAGGATGTATTCCAGGAGGTACCCGGACTACCCCCAAAGAGAGGTATTGAATTCTCTGTAAACTTGATGCCTGGAGCAGCTCCAGTGTCGAAATATCCCTATAGACTGAGTACGCTGGAGATGAAAGAACTACAATTGCATCTTGAAGAGATTCTGAAGAATGGGTATAAACACCCAAGGTTCATGAAGAATAAGGATGGGACGTTGAGATATCCTCTGTCGAGGATTGATGAACGCTTCGATCAGTTGAAGGATGAAAATACATTTTATAAGATAGACCTCGGTTCAATATATCACCAAGTAAGGATAAAGGATGAATACATCAACAAGACCGCCTTTAGAACAAGGTATGGTCATTACGAGTTCACAGTGGTGACGTTTGGGTTGTCGAACGCACCCGTTGTTTTTATGTGCCTAATAAATGGTGTATTCAGGGACTATTTGGACAAGTTTGTCATCATCTTTTTAGATGACATTCTGGTGTATTCCAATTCAGAAGAAGAGCATGAACAACATCTAAGGATGGTGTTGCGGGTGCTAAGAGAGAACCAAATGTATGCCAAGTTGAACAAGTGCTTGTTTTATCAGGAGAAGATCCATTACTTGGGGCATATTATTTTGAAGGATGGTATAGTTGTAGATCCTGAGAAGATTGAGGCCATAAGAGAATGGTCATCACCAAAGAACATGTCAGAAGTCAGATCCTTTATGGTTCTAGCTGGTTATTACAAAAGGTTTATCGTTGGGTTCTCTAGGACAACTCACCCTATCACTTCCTTGGAAAGGAAGGAGAAGAAGTTTCAATGGACAGAGGATTGTGAGAGAAGCTTCCAACAATTGAAGCAACTGTTGACCAGTGCTCCAATCTTGAGGATTGTAGATCCGAACGAAGATTTCGCGGTGTGCATAGATGCATGCAAATAAGGACTGGGAAGATTCCTTATTCATAATGGATTCATAATTTGTTATGAATCCAAAAAGTTGAAATAACACGAAAGGAACTACGCAACTCATGATTTGGAGTTGGCGGCCATAGTACATGCTCTAAAGAAATGGAGGCATTACCTCATGGGAAGGAGTTTCGAACTGAGGACAGACCATAATGGTATGAAGTATTTGTTTGATCAGCCAACCTTGAATGCTAGACAGAGTAGGTGGTTGGAGTTTCTCTGTGAGTATGACTTTGATATCAAGCATATCAAAGGAAAGGAAAATAAAGTGGTTGATGCACTCAGCAGGAGAGTACACGAATTACATGCTACAATCATTAGCATGTATTGAACTGATATTAAAAGCATAATTTTGGAGACTGCAAATACAGATTTGCAGTACATGGATTTGGTAGCAAATCTATAGCAAGGTAAGATGCCATAGAAAATGGAGAATTATAAATTGGAAACAAACGAAATACTTTTGTACAGGAACAAAATTTATGTACCTAACGTCTAGGAATTGTAACTTATGATTTTGCATGAAATGCATAATGTGCCTTATGATGGGCACCCTGGATATTAGAAAACTCTGGCAGCAGTCAAGAACCATTACGTTTGGCTAGGTATGAAGAAATAGATTGCATAATACATCGCCAGATGTATGGAGTGCCATAAGGTTAAAGCTCTGCACAAGCACCCAACAGGGTTGCTGCAACCTTTACCCATTCCTGAGTGGAAGTCGGAAGTGATGACAATGGATTTCATCACTAGATTACCCAGAACAGGCAAGCAACATGATTCAATCATGGTGGTGGTGGACAAGCTTACGAAATCTTCCCATTTTATTCCACTAAAGACTACTCACAAGCCAACAGATGTTGCTGATATTTTTATGAAGGAAGTGGCACGACTGCACGGAATTCCCAAGACAATTTTGTTTGACAGAGACCCGAAATTTATCTCAAATTTTGGAAAGGGTTATTCAAGGGGTTCAGAACGAATATAAATTTCAACACTTCGTATCATCCTGAGTCTGATGGGAAGACAGAGCGGGTGAATCAAATAATATAAGACATACTGAGGATGTATTTTATGGACAAACCATCAAAATGGGAAGACTACTTACACTTGGTATAATTAGCCTACAATAATGGGTGTCAAGCATTATTGAAGATGAACCCATTTGAAGCACTTTATGGAAGAAAGTGCAATAATCCAGTAAGCTGGGATAATCCAGCTGATAGGGCAGTAGTTGGGCCAGAGTTTCTCAAGGAAATGGAAGAAGAAATGCTAAAAATTAAGAAGAATTTAAAAGCTTCCCAAGATAGGCAGAAGAGTTGTGCTGATAAGAACATAACCCACATAGAGTTCGAAGTGGGTGACCATTTTTTCCTAAAAGTAAAAGCCAATAGATGTTCCCTGAAGTTGGGAAACTGAGTCAAGTTGGCAGCCATATTTTGTGGGCCATTTCAAATCCTAGAAAGGATTGGGCCAGTTGCATATATGCTTGCATTACCTGCATCCATGACTGTACATAATGTTTTCCATGATTCATTTCTTAACAAATATATACCTGATGCTAATCATGTAATCGATTGGAATGTGATTCAGGTGGAGCAAGAAGGTGTCCTGCAAGTGCATCATGTGCGCATATTGCACCGGAAAAGAAAACAACTCTGGAATTGAGCCATAGGGCTTGTAAAGGTCTAGTGGACCAGGTACGGTTCTGAGGACACGGCTTGGTAACATGAAGATGCTATGCAGGCAAAATACCTGTATCTTTTTGAATATTTTGAAAATCTTGTTGATGTTGTGTAAAGAGTTGCAGTGAGGAGAGTGAAAAAATAAGGGGAGGGGATTGTAATATCCCCCATTAGTTCCCCAGTTATATTATGAATTGGAAACATGTTTACGAATTTTAAATCATGTTTTGTAGGTTGGTGAGCTCAATATTGATAAGTTGGTGGACTTATGTGTTCATTAGGACAAAGAACCTAAGTGTTAAAGGCGAGGAGCCTGTTTTTTGTATATGTAATTATGCAAAACATTAATAAAGATTAAACATTGTTGCGTGCATACTGACCATGAAGAAAGAGTGATGGGGGACTAAGATTCCACAGAGAGAGTAAGGGAAAGGGGGCCGAAAGGTTGGAAATGGGGGGATTAAGCTTAGGGGATTAAGTCCTTGAGAATAATATTTTATTATTATTCCAAAGCTATGGAACAAAGATGTTTTTATCCTAAGTCCCAGGAGAGGCAATACATGCAGTTCCAAGGTGTGCAAAAGGGAACGCATGCAGCTCCAAGAAGACAAGTGTCGACCTGGACGCATGCGGTTAAAATTCGAAGCATCAACTAAGTTGGGGGGTTTTGTCAGTTTTCTCGATTCTCCGTCTGAGACCGTGAGACCTCTATATTCAACCTTTTCAATATTCACGCATGCATTGGAAAACCATAAATCCCTGAATCGTTATGTGTCTTCAGAGGAACCCGACACTTGAGTAATCACCTTAGTTGTGCGGTGTCTTAGTGTGGTCTATTGTTGCCTGCGGTGCCATGTCCATATGTTGTTGCTACTGTCATCCCTGTGTGAATGAGTGTTGAATTGTTCTTGTTGTCCTCACCTGATGGGAGCCGAGTTGAGGAGTGTGTTGAAGAAGCGGGTTGTCAGGCCCATGGAAGAAGAGGCAGGTTGTTAGGCCTGTGAGCAACTCTCTCCAGGTGATAGATTTTGTTGGGAAGTGGTTTTCTCCAAGAGAGAATCCAGCACCAGCTACAGAGCTCTGAGACTTCCTGATCCGTCCTATTGCTGAGACCCATAGAGGGTGGTGAAGCACCGATGGACTGTGCTTATGAAGGTGCATACTCCCGGGTGGAATAGGCATGTGGGGAATGTGATTCTGTGAGTAGTGGTCATAAGAAGGCTCCTGGAGAGAATCCTTCTGGTTTCTCTGTGTAGTTTTCCTGTAACCTTAACCTAGTCTAGGATTCCCTTGCCTTGGGTGGAGCTTGGTCCCAGCTCAGGGGTGACCCACTGCTGAGCGTGATGAACATCTTGGTCTAAGGCTGAGAGGTTCGTGGAAGGTTCACAAGTATTTTGTGGAGTTACTACAATATCAAATATAAGTATCATTATGTGTTTAATTTCAATTAAAATGCATGTGTGTGATGCTTGTAATATTGTCATGTATTCCGTTGCATGAATGAATTATTGTTAATTCCATTAATTCTATATGTTAGCAGTAATACTATGATTACTCTGTATTGTTGGTTAAGTTTCATTAAATGTGTTAAATGGATTTAATGCATGCTATATATATAAGTATGAGAATTTTTCCGCATAGTAGCATTGCCCAGTCTTTGGAGGGCCGAGGATGTTACAATATGTATCACATCTTTAAAGGCTAAGTTAAGGTTGTGTTTGTAGCATTGGTCGGTCTTTGGAGGGTCGGGGATGTTACATTTCTAGATTATTTTGTGATAGTATACTTAGATGATATATTTTTTTTATATCTCTACCTACGAAGAGCATATCTCAAATCACATGCAGATGTTAGAGACTTTAAAAAGGAATCAATTACAATCTAACCTCAAGAAATGTGATTTTTCTCAATAGTCATTTGTGTATATGGGGTATGTGATTGGGGCAAGGGAACTCAAGATAAATCTTGTTAATATGGAGGTCATCCTCAAGTTTCCATTTCCTACTAATGTCACTGAATTTAGGAGTTTTGTTGGAATAGTGTAGTACCTATGGAAGTCTATAGTATCATTTTTTACTATGGTTGTACACCACTTCATTTCATAACATCTAGTGGTAAGAGTTTCCAGTAAGTGAGGAATTGGGAGAAAGATTTCCATGAGCTAAAATAAAAGACCGGTCAAGTATCAGATCTTGATTTGAATAATTTTTGAAATCCTTTTGTATTCAAAACAAATGTAAGTTGATATGTTATGGAGAGGTCTTCTTGCAAGAAGGTAAGTAAATAGTATATCATTTCAAAATGTTTCATGGTGAAGTCTTTAACTACCCTATATATGATAAATAACTATCTTCCTTGGTTGAAAAAGTTAAGAAGTGGAAGCATTATCTAATGGGAAAGGAAACCAATATCCATGTTGATCACTATCCACTGTAGTATTTGTAGGCTCAGGGTAAGCTTCAACAAGCCATACGTCACATGTGGATGTGATTTTTTCAACAATTTTATCTAGCCATCAAATATAATACGGGAAACACTAATATGTTGGAAGATGTTTTTTCAAGACCACCAACATTAAATATTACATCTTTGGGAAGTTTTATACACATGTATCCTTTTCCCATGATGCATACAAAGAGGTATACATAGACGATGATGACTTTAAAGAGATGTTCCAATAGCTACAGGGATAAATTGATGTCTAAGAAGGAGATAGTAAGGATGACTATCATATCTATAATGGATTTCTCTATAATCTTGAAATGTTCTATGTTCTTAAAGATGAAATATTTCAACTTATCAAAGAGGCCCACACCTTCAAAGTTGCAAGACAATTTGGTGTTGGGAACACAATTGCCAACTTACAGAGGTATGTGTATTGGCCTAGAATGCAAGAAGATGTAGCTCATTTTCTTAGAGGATGCACACTTTGTTGTACCACCAAGCCTAGTAATAGAAAACAAGGTTCACACCATTCCTTACCAATACCCTCTAAAACCTAGGATAACCTCTCCATGGATGTTGTGGGTGGTTTTCAAAGAACCAAGAAGTGAATTGACTATTTGTTTGTGGTAGTTTACATGTTCAACAAGTTGTGCATTCTTATCACTTGTAAAAAGACCATCCAAGGAAAATAAGGAGAAAATAGGTTCTTTGAAAAGTTATAGGTACACTTTGGGATACCAAAGAGCATCATATCAGATAGTGATAAAATATTTCTTATTTCCTTTTGGATTACACATTGAGAGAATATGGACACTATGTTGAAGAGTTTTACAACTTTCTATCCAGAAAAAAATGGGTAGATGGAAGCAGTGAACAAGACATTTGTTCGTATTTTGAGGGGCTATAACCATAAGCATCCAAATACCTAGAACGAAAATTTGATTTATTTTCAACACTTTTATAACATAGAGGTCAACACTTCTATAGATAAGTTCCTTTTTGAAACCGTCTTTATGTATTTTCCACCATCACCTTTGGATGTTGTATATGTAAATCAAGGAGGAGTGATGGAAGACATCACATGAGATGCATTGAAATCATAAAAAAATATTGAAAAGATTATGTAGATCCATTTTCAAGTACACGAGACATTGAAGAAGTCATAATAAAATTACAAACACAAATATGGTTAACACATAATTAAGAAAGAATTTGAAACCCTCTTTATGTATTTTCCACCATCACCTTTGGACGTTGTATATGTAAATCAAAGAGGAGTGATGCAAGACATCACATGAGATGCATTGAAACCATAAAAAATTATTGAAAAGATTATGTAGATCCATTTTCAAGTACATGAGGCATTGAAGAAGTCATAATAAAATTACAAAGACAAACATGGGTAACACATAATTAAGAAATAATTCAAGGTGGGAGACAAAGTTTGGTTGCATATAAACAAAGAAAGGTTATAGGGTCATGGTAACAATATCAAGGCTATGCAGTCTGGTCCTTTTGAAGTATTAGAGAAGGTGGGTGATAATTCCTACAAACTTAGTATATCCCGATATATGGACATTTTCCATCTATCTTGGTACTTTTTGAGATGGAAAATTGGAAGAATTGACTTGCATGACCCATATTAGGGGCATGTCTCCTTTTGGTAATTTGGAGATCGAAAACATATAGATCTAGTTTGAGGCATCAAGCAATACATTTTGGGGTCAAAATTTTCCAAGCTTAGATTCACCCCCTAGACAATGTTCCAAAAACCATAGGATTTCCAACAGTGAAAAAATCACCCCAATCAAAATTTGTATGTGAAAGTTATGCCTCCCACAAGGTACTGATTGGATTCCACGTCGGCACATATTACTCACATACGTTGGGCTAGTCATGTGTGGAATTTCAAGAATATTCTAGAGGGCCCAAATCCCTAACGTTAATTAAGGGTTGAGGCATGCAAAAAACCTAACCCTAAGCTTAGATGACTATCATGTTATGTTAAATATTAGGCCTCTAGGAAGATAAGGGGTTTCATTCTTTTGGTATTGTTAATGTTTCATAGTTTAGTAGAGAATCTAGGAGTGGAATATTGAAACATAACATAGGAGGTATAAGATTCTACGGAAGTCATCAAAGCCACATTGTCCATGGTAACTTCATAGTGAGTGATGCTTTGTTTGTACTTACATTTCATAACTAAGGAAAAGAAAGTGAAACATAGATTTCACCTTCTATCTACAATTTCTTCGAGAATGGGTTTTCTAGATCACATCTTATTTTCATTTATGTTGATGATGTGTTCATTTGCTTCTTTCATTCATTTTGGTTTTAGCTATTTCCATAATTTTAAATACTGATGACACCAACATATGTTACCTCAGCATTCCGATGTCATAAATTACAGGACACCTGTCGAGGGTGTAACTTGTCGGCGTCGAGATTCCAAGACCAATGGATAAAAGGTGATTACGGGAGTCCGTACAACATGCTAATTTTGAATGCGGGCGAGAGTTAAGCATCATCCAGACACATTATTATTAGGTTTTCTACAAGTTTGAAATTCTGAAATTACATTTGAGAATTTTATATATTTGTAACGTTGTGGGTAAGAGCCTGTTATTATTTCAAGATTCCAAACAAATCATAATGTCATTTCTCAATAATGTGTAGCATTTCTTGGTCGTACTTAACGCTCGACTTGAAGGCGAGATTAATCGAGCTAAAGATCATAACAAATCCATCTGATTTGACGTTTTGGTTACTAAAGATTCCAAACAAATCATAATGTCATTTCTCAATAATCTGTAGCATTTCTTGGTCGTTCTTAGCGCTCACGTTGAAAGCGAGCTTAATCGAGCTGAAGATTATAACAAAGCAATCATATGTTTTGACCTTTTGGTTACGAAATCCTATTATCACAGTGGAAGGTCCCGAGTCAAGACTATTCTTTGTTTGCAGTTTAAAAGCAGGCAGGGCAGAGACTGGATGAGCATCGTTCTCGGATGTTTTCGGATGGATGTGAAAGAAAATTATGATTATGGGATGATTTTAAGGATGGAAATTTATTTTAAAATGTAGAAACTTTGGCGAATCTTACTAATCCTTCATATGCCAACTATAAATGTTTGGCGATATTTTTGTAAAAATATTCAAATTTCTAAGGATTTTATATAGCTTTTATAAAATTTTGGCTATTTTTAAGGTAAAATAATTTTATCGTATAGAATTTGGGCGAATTATTTTTAAAATAGCGAATCTCATTTTTGGAAAAACCATGGAAAATTAGCCCATGAGCGAAATTTAGCCCCTAAAATCATCCATTGGTTCCCATTTCGCACTGTGTACATAGTTTCTTCAAACTGAAAAACTTTGCACTATCTACACATTGAGATTTTAGTATATTGTAATAAATACTTATCCATTATTAAATATATTTTCTTATGAATTTTTTATACACCATGTTCAATTGTGTTTATAATGATGGAGTTATGATAATTTCACATAGGGTTAGGGTTTATTCTCATTTGTTCAATTTGTGCTTATAAAGATAGAGTTATGATAATTTCACATAGGGTTAGGGTTTATTCTCATTTTATTGTAGAAAAAGACCTTTTTATTGCAAAGCTTATGATTTTTGGTAGGAATTTTAGTTTTAATCTAAACCAATTTCATGTGAGAGGAAAATAATTCCATAATTACATTAAAATATATTATTATTTATAAATATGGTAGATTCTGAATTAACTATAAATTAACATGTAATTAAGATCATTTAATTGATCTCTTAATTGTTCATTTTAGAATTATGACATTAAAATTTCATAACTCATTGAGTGACCACCTTTAACTTTGCATCCAAACAAAAGTGGCATTTTAATGAGAGGAATGCATGTTATGTTATTATATCATTTTTTCACTCGAAATTCGTACTAAAATGTTGATTTATTGAACATAGATCAACTTGAGTATCCCAAAAAAGAGAAGATTCAAGATACTACATCACTTACATCACTTGCATGATATTATCATTGCAATTTTCTTTCACTTAGTTTAGATATAGATATCCCTCCCCTCAAAAAGAAAAAAAAATGTTCTTTCATGTTTATCATTTGCATGGATATTTTTTAATGTTATTATTACCTACGTTTCTTTTACTAAGCGGATTTCTTATTGTTAAATAAAAATTTTGTTTTGTTTTAATTTGTTTGAAATTTATGTAGGTTATGGGAGACGATTACTAAATAAAAACCTTCTCATAGAGATCCTCAAGCTCGATAATTATCTCTTGAAGATGTGTATTGGAAAAGAGTTTCACAACTATTTTTTAGTAAGAATTCATTAATTTAATTCATCTAGGACATGTGATTATTTTGGGGTTTTTGTTAGAACAGAAATATCATATCTTTTTATGTTTTGATGATTTAGTTGACTTTAGTGTCTTGTGTGGTTGAGATGTCTTAATTGAATATGTTAAAAGTAGAGACAAAATAATATCAATCATCTAAAAAATTGATGCAAGAGCATCGCCATCAAAGCACAAGTGGAAGATAGCTAGGCGCACTAGCGTGTATTTTGAAATATTTTTGAATTCCAAAATTTGTGTATTAATGTAATATTTGAAAAATATTTTTAGTTATGAACATATTTAAAGATCGGAGGCTGAGCCACCGCTAAGATCGATGGGGGAATGCATTTTTCTTTAATGTGAAGGATTGCAGTGCAGATATGGAGCTTTTGCTCTTATCTGTCTAACTCAAATATTTATTGTAATAAATGTTAAGTGGTTGAAAGATTTTATTTCGATAGCATAGCTTTAGAGTAGTTTGAGGCAACAACTCCAAGAGTCCCTTTGTATAAAACTTGGTATTTTTGCGGAGAAGAGGTTGTTGAATATAGTGTGTAGATCGCCATTGTAGCAAAGAGCCAAGAGTTACAGAGAAGTAGTGTATGTATGAATGTAATTTTCCGTTGAATGAATATAACATAGGAACATTGTCCTAAATGCACGGTGTCGTTGCATCTATCTGAATTAGTGAATGCTATACTTTTATGTTTTATTCTTTGTTATTTATTTTTCTTATATTTGTGTATGAATTTACATGGTTGAATGTATGATTCACTGTGAAGAGTGAATCAGTTTCAGTTGTTTATCTTCTATGAGTGAGTGCAAGGAGTTCATGGCATCCACAAGGAGTGAGTTGACAGAGTCTGTTTCGACTCATAAGCTCAAAAGATATAGCGTGAACTTGTGTATGAAAGGAGTGCATAGACGTTTGCAAGGATTGTGGGACAAAGTTTTCAGACTCAAAAGTTTAGGAGGAGGAGTAGTGCGACTTTAGTCACAGAAGAAAGAAGGAGTTGGAGAATAGTCGCAAAGAGTGCGAAATCACCCACACAGAAGTTGAGTGCGGAAGAAAACCTGTTGCAAGGAGTGCAGGGGCCGAGATTTCGGCTACATATCGAAGGGAGTATTCTGATGAACGAAAGAAGGTTGAGGAAGTTAAGTTCAGGAGGAAGAGGAGAGGAGAATTCCTAAGATTTTCATGAAAAATCCATGAACAAGATTTGTTCTGGAAGGAGGCGAATAACTCCAAACCCTCAGATCTGAAAGAACTACATGAAAGGTGGTCGCAATTTGTTTCAAGATTTCATGGTTCGAGAAATCTGGAGGTGTTACAAGTGTGAAGTCATGAACGCACGAAGTCGCGAAGTAATCGCAATCATTGGTTGTGTGGGAGACACACGACATAAATCCATAAGTTCGAAGAAGGGCGCTTTGGGAAGAGTTGAAGGTGGAGCTTGTGATATTTTTGAAGCCCGAATTCATGGAGGACTAGCCCACGGTCATAACCCATGGTCACCAAAGAAGAAATTTTAGCGCGGAGTTAGTACTCGTGAAGTTGAGTGTTGCCGGGAGCACTGAAGAGCGAAGGCACGAGTAGTTTGACACCAAAAGGTACTTGTGTGTTGAGCATTAGAGGTCTTTCGAAGACCCGAAGAGTCAATCTAACTTGAGAGTGTGAATATCCAAGGCTAGGAGGTCACGTAGTCCCAAGGAGGGAAGGGGGGTTGGGCCAGGAATGGTATCAGAGCAAAGACATAATTGATTTCTGTAGGAAGAGAGGTAGACTGATATCGGTGAGAGGTATCAGATACATCATCACAATGCCTCCTAGAAGACGTAATGAGCCACCCATAGAAAATTGAGCTATGGAAAGGGAGATGAAAGAATTGCGTGTGAGGCTGGATGCCATGGAAACAACACAAAGGAGAGAACATGATGTTGGAGACGTCAGTGATGTAGAAATTGAAGAAGTGGAAGTCGAAGAAGCTATAGGAGAGGATGTTGCAGAAGAGATCTTGCTGAAAGCGGTTGTCAAGTTGGGAGCCAGAGCGAAGATCAATGTCCCAATGTATGAAGGTAATTTAGAAACTGAAGAGTTGCTTGATTGGATATGAGCGATGGATAAGTATTTTGACTATTAAGATGTCAAAGATGAGAAAAACGTGAGATATTTCATCACTAGGTTGCAAAGACATGCAACATTGTGGTGGGATGAACTGTAGGCTGATAGAAGGAGCAAGGAAAAAAATAATATTAAGAGTTGCGATTGAATGGTAGCCAAGATAAAGGATAAATTCATACCCAAGGATTACTAGATAAATATGTTCAGGAGGATGCAAAACCTGAGACAAAAAGGGATGACTGTGAAGGAGTACACAGAGGATTTCTACAGATTGAACACCAGGGCTGGACAGAGAGAGAGATGAAGAGAAATTTTCCAGGTACATCAATGGCCTGAGATATGATATCCAAGATGAAATCAACATGGTGACAATCAGAACAGTAGATGATGCATATAATATTGTGTTGAAGGCAGAGGAAAAGTTGACAAGGAAGCAGAGTCAACAAACCAGAGGTAGAAGTTTGAACAGAGGCAAAGGAGTTTCCTAGGACAAGGCACAAAATCCCAAAGGCGAGGCAAATAAGCCACATAATCACTCTTAGAGAGGGGGAAGTTCCCAAGGAAGGTAGAGTGGCGGCAGAAACTCTTTTCCCAAAGGAAGAGGAAGAGGTAGAGGAGGATAAGTAAGATGTTCTGCATGTGGAAGAAAAAGGAACATGTCTTGGGATTGTCCCGAGAAAAAGAAAGAGGGAGGTGAAGCTGAAATTTCGTAAGTGAAAAATCAAGATGTTGAGGCAGAAGGTGCAGAGGATGGAATATCTTTGATGATGAAGAAGGTTCTCTTAAAGCCAGAGCCAGAATTTGAAAGTCTAGCACAGAGGAACAGTTTGTTCAGGACAACTTGCAAAGAGAAGGATAGAGTTTGCAAGGTAATAATTGATAGTGGGAGCACTAAAAACTTACTATCAACTGAGTTGGTGGAGAAGTTAGAACTGGAGACGAATGTACACCCGATGCCATATAAAGTCTCATGGTTCCAGAAAGGTCATCAAGTAACAGTAAATAAACAATGCCTTGTTGAATTTAAGATAGGAGGATATAGAGATGAAATTATATGTAATGTGATTCCCATGGATGTATGTCTTTTTTTGTTCGGAAGACCATGGCAGTGTGACAAGAATTTCATTCATGATGGGAGGAGAAATGCTCACACCTTGGAGAAGAATGGTAGGACACATATGTTACTGCCAATTGAAGAGAAGAGAGTGAAGGATGAAGCTAGCACGAGTGTACTTTTCATGAGTGGGAAGGAACTCCTGAAGGAAGTAAAGAAGGAACAAGAGATGCAATTTGTTATAGTAAGGAAGCTAAGGGTTATCCTTACCAGTACTTCAATGGGAGATTTTCCTGAGGAAATTCAGGAACTGTTCGAGAATTTTGATGATATAGTAGTGGATGAGTTTCCAAGCTCATTGCCACCTATCAGAAGTATCATCCGTCACATTGATTTGATACCAGGAGCAAACGTGCCGAACAAAGATGCATACAGGTTGACACCTCAAGAGAATGAGGAGGTGAAAAGATATGTTCATGATTTGTTATACAAAGGATTGGTTAGAGAAGGCTTGAGTCCATGTGCAATACCAACTGTATTGAGCTCGAAGAAGGATTGAGAATGTGTAGAGACTCAAGAGCCATCAACAATATCACCATGAGATACAGATTCCCATTGCCAAGAATGGATGACTTGATGGATTGTTTGAGCGGAGAAAACTATTTTTCAAAGATAGATTTGAAAAGTGGATATCACTAGATAAGGATGAGAGAAGGTGATGAGTGGAAAACAACATTCAAGACAAATGAGGTGTTGTATGAATGCCTTGTTATGTTGTTTGTCTTCACAAACGACCCGAGTACTTTTATGAGGCTAATGAATGAAGTGTTGAAAGATTTTATTGGAAAGTTTGTGATTGTATATATGGATGATATATTGGTCTTTAGGAAGACTAAAGAGGAGCACTTGAAGCACTTGACATTGGTAATGAGAATGTTGCAACAAGAGAAGTTGTTGATTAATATGAAAAATTCCTCTTTCATGAAGACATAACTCGTTAATTTGGGTTTTTTTATTTTTTCAAATGAATAGAAGATGGATCCCAAAAAAAAGAAAGAAAATAGAGAATGGTCACCACCGAGGAATATCTTTGAAGTGAGAAGATTACATGGATTGGAATTTTTTTATTGGAAGTTCATCAAGAATTTTAGTGGGATTAGTGCTCAAATGATGGATACAATGAAGAAAAGACATAAGTCTTTTAAATGGATAGACGAGGCTGAGAGGAGCTTCAACATATTGAAGGAGAAGATAATGGAACAACTCATTTTGGTATTACTAGATTTCGGAAAGACATTTCAGGTGAGATGTGACACGAGTGGAGTTGCAATTGGAGCGGTCTTGAGCCAAGATAATAGGCCCATTGCATATTTCAGTGAGAAGTTGAACGCAACTAAGAAGAATTAATCCACGTATGAAAAAGAGTTTTATGCCATAATTCAATCCTTGAAGAAATGAAGACACTGTCTCGTCCCAAAGGAGTTTATTTTGTACAACGATAATCAAACTTTTCAATTCATAACCAGATACGAGAAATTAAACCAGAGACATGCCAAGTGGATGGACGTTATGAAAAATTTTACTTTTGTTATTAAACACATTTCTAGTAATGCTAACAAGGTTGTTGGTGCATTGAGCATGAGAATTTCAGGTCCAAACCTTGGGGTTTGATCACCTTAAGTAAATGTATCAAAATGATCCAGATTTTAGGGAGGCATATGAAGCATGTGCGAATCCTGTAATCAGAGACATAAGCCAGTGGGTCGAATATCTGATTCAGGATGGGCTGTTGTTCAAGGGATTCCAGTTGTGCATACCAAAGTGTTTGATGAGGGAGAATTTTCTAAAGGAAAATCATAGTGGGGGTTTAGCCGAACATTTCGACCATGAAAAAACATTTGATTAGTTGAACGGTTCGTATTATTGGCCAGGTATGAGAGAAGAGGTGAAGAGGTTTGTGACCAAATGTAAGATTTGTCAGTATGCTAAGGGGAAGAAGAAAAAAACTGGGTTGTATCAGCCATTGCCTAGTCCAAAGAGGCCTTGGGATGCAACAAGCATGGATTTTGTGTTGAGGTTGCCAAGGACACAAAGGGGAAGTGATTCCATATTTATAGTAGTTGATAGATTTTCGAAGATGGCACATTTTATCCCATGCCAGAAGATCAGTGATGCAACGCTCGTTGCGAATTTGTTTTTCAAAGAGGGTGTGAGACTCCATGGATTTCCCAAGAGTATAGTTTCAAACAATGATACCAAGTTTGTTGGTCATTTCTGGAGGACATTGTGGAAGAAGTTGGGGACAAAACTATCCTTTAGTTCTGCATATCATCCGTAAATCGATGGACAAACTGAAGTGGTAAATCTAATTTTAGGGTATTTGCTGAGGAGTTTGGTCACTGAACACCATAGTCAATGGTATCATATTTTAGAACAAGCGAAGTTTGCGTATAATGACTCAGTGAACAAAAGACCTGGGAAGAGTCCATTTCAGATAGTGTATGGAATGAATCCAAGAGGAGTGTCAGAGTTGAGAAACCTGGAGAAGAGTGAATTTAGGAGCGTTGGAGCCGAAGACTTCGTTGCAAAAATGCAGGAACTTCATAATCAGATCAAGGAACAGTTAAAGAAGAAAAGCAGTGAATGCAAGCATAGAGTTTATCAACAAATAATGAAGATTGAATTTGAATTCGAAGATCAAGTTCTAGCACATTTAAGAAAGGAAAGTTTCCCAAGGGGAACACATAAAAATATGAAGTTGAAAAAGATAGGACTGTCCAAAATCCTAAGAATATTTGGTGAGAATGCTTATGAGATAGAGTTTCCAGGAAATGTGGGAATATCACCCATATTCAACATTGTAGACCTGTATCCGTACAGGGAAGATGGAACCGGAGGATCCAAAGATCAAAAGAAGATCCAGTGGGAGAAAAAGATGCATGTAACAAAGAAGTCGCAGATGGAGTGTTAAGAACCTGAATAGATCTACAAATATAATCACCAAAAATAATGAATACACAATAGATCCACAAAGCAAGATAGAAGAAACCACACTTTATTATTACCAAACCCTTGAGGTAGGGCAACACCATACAGTGGATCCTATTATGGAAGGGATCCTCTCCTGTTCATTTACCTCTTCAAGGGGGCATCATCAGATTGAGTTATTGCTCCAAATACAATATTTCTCTTCATATCCCATTACATTGATTGGACATATTTATATAGTACTACCATCATCTGAGAACATTCTAGAGAAGGAATCTTCTAGAAGTAGAACCTTCTAAGAAGTCCTCTTACATTTATTATATCTAACTACCCGTTTATTATATTTAACTACCATAGTGGACCTTATTTAATAATATAGTGGACCTAGTCCACCTTACATTGAATGGTATCCACTATTATCACTATGGGCCCTCTGGGCCCCACCATTATCTTTGTAGCTACCTTACATTCCATCCCCCTTATGAAAGTGTTGTCATCAATGCTTGATGTACAACCATATACCAGGGTCCCATGGATAAGTGTGGACCATAGTGTTGAAGTAGACTAGAGAACCAAGGTCCCATTGAGAAATGGTAGCTACCATGCTAAAGTATTCCAACTGCTATTGTAAACCAGGGTCCCATGTCCAATTTCTCATGTGAACCCCACATGGAACATATCGACACCCAATAACCAACTGAAAATTATGCTCCCAATACTAACACCTGTCATGTGGATCCAAATAAGAAGATCCATCCACATACTGGAAAAGGGTTGTAGAAGAATCTGGAAGGAATAATACCACTGTAGAATATGCAGGATGGACACTAGTAATAATCATCGGCTCTCGATTTGTCACATTGATGCTCTCTACAAAAGGTGTATTAGAGTCATCAAATAAAATATGAAAGTGATTGTCATCCCAGAAATGATAACTATACATATATCAATCATCAAAATCGACTTCAAAATCATACCAAGCATATATTTCTTGATTATATTCATCCCTGATGTCCTCCATAAGAAATCTCTCGTGCATGTTATTCATTGAATCTTGAATACTACGAAAACTATAATTGAGGCCATCTCCAAAGTCATCCAATGTGTCAAACAATTGAGATTTGAATGCTTCAGTAATTTATAGAATTTATTTGAGGATTTGAGAGGAAATAGACATCTGAGCACCCTATGAACTCTTCGGTCCCACAACCGTTATGAAAAAACCCAAAAAATAGAACAATAAGTTACGACAGAAAATCACGATTTTTTCTGGAAAAATCCTAAAAAACTGTTGAATTTAAAATGCTCATAACTTCACTTCCCGGACTTCGTTTCGGCTGATTTGTTTTTTTCAATTGGGTGAAATTGTGAGAGGAACTCATATCTGTAATTTGTTTGGGCAAATTCGGCCTCCAACTATTACATAAATAAAATAAAAAATCGCCTCGCCTTCCGCGGAAAAAACCCTGAAAATTTGCAGATTTTAAAACTTCAATATCTTGACTTACCGGACTCCATTTAAAACAATTGTTTTTTTAAAATTGGGTGTTCTTTTAAGAGGAACACAGATATACAACCTTTTTCTGCAAATTTTTCACACAAATATACCAAAAATTTCTTGAATGTCACGACCCTCTTTTTCCCTCTCCGAAAAAAAATCTGCAAAAATAAAAAAAAAATTGTCCACAATGTCTGTCAAGGAAAGTGCTCTGATACCACTTGTTAAGAACCTATACCAGATGTGCAAATATACTTCAATGATACCAATAATAAACCATAAACCATTCACCATAACATGAACACAAGAAATAAAGAAAACCCATGAGGTAGGGTAACACCATATATTAATCCTTATGGAAGGATAAAACTCCTCAAGAAATCCTTGCTTGTACAATCACAATATTCTTCACTCTCAACCCGTGTTCTTTGAATATTCCTTATTGGAACTTGCAATCTATTAACCAACTGAACATTGATAAAATTATGCATGCAACTAGGGTTAATAGAAACAATGATATTTTCTTTATGAATACAACCATGAACCTGTAATATAGATTTTTCACATGAAAATAAACTCTTGGCTCTCTCTTTATCCTTATTTTCTCCATGACACCACTGTATAAAAATAGTTTTTCAAATTCTTCATTGGAGAGTGTCATCATTTCCTTATAATCAAGCGATTTCCACCAAATGGCAGCATCACCTTACAATTTGAGATCTACCCAATGGGGCCAATTCTCTTCCCATGCTGACTTTATTTCTTTAATGAATGATTCAATATTAGGGCCATCACATTTCCCTGTAAAATACATCTTTCTATGAAAAAACCACACAAAATAGAACAATAAGTTACGACAGAAAATCGCGGCTTTTTCCGGAAAAACCCTGAAAAACTGCCGAATTTAAAATGCTCATAACTTTACTTCATGAACTCCGTTTCGGGTGATTGTTTTTTTGAAATTGGGTATTTTTCCAAGAGGAATTAAAATAAATAATTTATGTTTCCAAATTAATCTCGTAAATCTTCATATATGAACCTAAAGTGTGTCTCCCTATTTGTCTTCCCTAGAAAAATATTTGCAAAAAGAGAAAACAAATCTTCCCTTCTTTGGCCAAGGAAAGTGCTGTGATACCAATTGTTAAGAACCAAAAAATCTATGCAAATATAATCACCACAAATAATGAATACACAATATATCCACAAAGCAATATAGAAGAAACCACACTTTATCATTACGAAACCCTTGACGTAGGGCAACACCGTACAATGGATCATATTATGGAAGGGATCATCTTCTATTCACTTGCCTCTTCGAGGGGGAATCCTTCTATTGAGCTACTTATCCAAATACAATATTTCTCTTCATATCCCATTACGTTGCTTGAACATATTTATATAGTACTATCATCATCTAAGAACATTCTAAATAAGGAATCTTCTAGAAGTATAACCTTCTAAGAAGTTCTCTTACATTTATTATATCTAACTACTCATTTATTATATCTAACTAACATAGAGGGCCTTATTTAATAATATAGTGGACCTAGTCCATCTTACATTGAATGACCTCCACTATTATCACTATGGGCCCTCTGGGACCCACGACTACCTCTATAGCTACCTTACATTCCATCCTCCTTATGACAGCGTTTCCCTCAACACTTGATGTACAACGATATACCAGGGTCCCATGGATAAGTGTGGACCATAGTGCTGAAGTAGACTAGAGAATGAGGGTCCCATTGAGAAATGGTAGCCACCATGATGAAGTATTCCAACCTCCATTGTAAACCAAAGTCCCATGTCCAATTGCTCATGTGAACCCCACATGGAACATATCGACACCGAATAACCAACTGAAAATTATGCTCCCAATACTGACACATGTCATGTGGATCCAAATAAGAGGATCCATCCACATAGTGGAAAAGGGTCATAACAGAATCTGGAAGGAATAATACCACTGTAGAATATGCAGGATGGACACTGGTAATAATACCACACTTTATTATTACCAAACCTTTGAGGTAGGGCAACACCATACAATGGATTCTATTATGGAAGGGATCATCTCATGTTCACTTGCCTCTTCGAGGGGGAATCCTCCTATTGAGATACTGCTCCAAATACAATATTTCTCTTCATATCCCATTACATTGCTTGAACATCTTTATATAGTACTACCATCACCTAAGAACATTCTAGAGAAGGAATCTTCTAGAAGTAGAACCTTCTAAGAAGTCATCTTACATTTATTATATCTAACTACCCATTTATTATATCTAACTACCATAGTAGGTCTTATTTAATAATATAGTGGACCTAATCCACCTTACATTCAATGGCCTCCAATATTATCACTATGGGCCCTCTGGGCCCCACCACTACCTCTCTAGCTACCTTACATGGAAACGATCATAGATCATCGAATTGGTAAGAAGACCAGAAGGAACACATATTTTGAATATTTGGTAAAGTGGAAAGGACGACCAGTAGAAGACGCTAGTTGGGTTGGTGAAGAGAACATCCAGAAGCATGGAAAGACGGTGCAGGGGTTCATGGACATGAGCCAATGGACAGAAGCCCATGGATTTTTCAGCCAGAGGAATATGATGTAGGAGCATCGCCAGCAAAGCACAAGTGGAAGATAGCTAGGCGCACTAGCGCGTATATTTAAATATTTTTGAATTCCAAAGTTGATGTATTAATGTAATATCTGAAAACTATTTTGAGTTATGAACATATTTAATGATCGGAGGCTAAGCCATCGCATAAGATCGATGGGGGAATTTATTTTTATTTAATGTGAAGGATTGCAATATAGATCTAGATCTTCTGCTCTTATCTATCTCACTCAAATATTTATTGTAATAAATGTTAAGTGGTTGAAAGCTTTTATTTAGATAGGATAGCTTTAGAGTAGTTGGAGGGAAGAACTTGAAGAGTCCCTTTGTATAAAGCTTGGTATTTTTGACGAGAAGAGGCATTTGAATCTAGTGTGTAGATCGCCATTGTAGCAAAGAGCTGAGAGTTACAGAGAAGTAGTGTATGTATGAACGCAATTTTCAGTTGAATGAATATAAAAGAGGAACATTGTCCTAAATGTATGTTGTTGCGTCTATCTCAATGAGTGAATGGTAAACTTTTCTGTTTTATTCTATGTTATTTCCTATTCTTATAATTGTGCATGAATTTACATGGTTGAATGTATGAGTCATTGTGAAGAGTGAATCGGTTTCAGTTGTTTCTCTTCTATGAGCGAGTGCAAGGACTCCATAGCGTTTGCAAGGAGTGCGTTGACATAGTATGTTTTGTCTCGTAAGCTCAGAAGAGATAACATGAACTTGTTTATGCAAGGAGTGCATAGATGTTCGCAAGGAGTGTGGGACAAAGTTTTTAGACTCAAAAGCTCAGGAGGAGGAGTAGTGTGACTTTAGTCATAGAAAAAAGGAGTTGGAGAACATTCACAAAGAGTGCAAAATCACCCACAAAAAAGTTGAGTGTGGAAGAAAACTTGTTGCAAGGAATGCACATGCTGAGATTTCAACTAAGTTTCAAAGGGAGTATTTTGATGAACAAAATAAGGTTGAGGAAGTTAAGTTTAGGAGGGAGAGCGGAGGAGAATCCTTGAGATTTTCATCAAAAATCCGTGAACAAGATTTGTTCTCGAAGGAAGTGAATAACTCCAAACCGACAGATATGAAAGAACTACGTGGAAGGTGGCTGTAATGTATTTCAACATTTTGTGGTTTGGGAAGTTCTGAGGTGTTACAAGTGGGAAGTCATGAACTCACAGAGTGACGAAGTAATCACAATCATTGGTTGTATGGGAGACACGCGACATAAATCTAGAAGTTCGGAGAAGGGCACTTCAGGAAGAGTTGAAGGTAGAGGTCGCGATATTTCGGAAGCCCGAATTCACGGAGGACTTGCCCATGGTCATAGCCCATGGTCAACAAAGCGGAAGGTTTAGTGCGAAGTTAGTACTCACGAAGTTGAGTGTTGTTGGGAGCGTCGAAGAGTGAAGGCACGAGTAGCTCAACCCCATGGGTAAGATAAAAAGGGACCTATGTGTTGAGAATTCGAGGTATGTCGAAGGCCCAAAGAGTCTATATGACTTGAGAGTGTGAATATCCAAGACCGAGAGGTCGCGTAGTCCCAAGGAGGGAAGGGGGGTTGCACCAAAAATGCATTCATGTAAATTGTAGCTATGACCCCCTTATTATTCCCTTCCAAGTGGAATATAGTAATGAGTTTTCTTTTAATTTGAAATCCATTTGTTTTTAAATTTAAATTTGTATATGGAATATAATGTTTAACTTAAGGAAATAAATATATATTTTTTAATATAATAAAAATATTTGTTTTTCCCATCTTTGATTGGTTAATATATTTGAAGCCTTATTGTTTCCTTCATTCTTTCAATGTTCTTAACAAACATAATGTGTGTACCTAGCTAATTCAATTTCAGAGAAAGAATGAGGGAGAGGTGTAATTTCCATGCATTTATAAACATTTGAATATTTAATTTTTTCAGGATTTATGTTGTGACAACTTATATTAAAGTAATATCATCATAAACATTGATTATGAGGAACATTTGTGTAAATATTATTTTTATTTATTTTATTTTAGTAGAAACAAAGTCATTAGAGAATCCAATTATAAATAGTAAATCATTATTCAATGGGAGAGTGAAAAGGGATAAAAACCACGAGAGTAAATATTCTCCATGAGAACAAGTGTAAACCTACACCCAAAGTTCTGGGATGTGAGGAAACAAGTTAGCACAAAGATAGGTCAACCATATTCCCTAGGGTTAGGGATGAGGCTAACTTTGAAAAAGACCAAGGAAAGCTATTTCTTTTTGGTAAAATAGAAGAAAATACAAGTATAGAGGAGGCTATGGTGAGTATAGGCTTGGATATGACAAGAGAAAGTATTTGTTTATAGTTGGGAGGAACCAAATTTTATACTCATTTTGTTCCTTGAATTTTGAAGCATGCTAGTATATGTTTTACTTCCTTTTATTTATATGTGTGGAATCAAAAAATGATAAATATTTACACTCACATGTTAAATTTAAAGGTTATATATATATATGAATTACTAGAATTAGTTGCAACAAAGAAAAGAGAAGTATCCATATATTTCATAGTTTTGGAAACCAAAGCATAGTGTCAAGATAAACCAAACCAAAGTTATTGTTATGAATATTATGCAAACTTTACAAACATGTATTGAAAATATTATACAGAGTAATAATAAAATCCAAGGGTTATGAATATATAAAAATATAGGTATGAAAATTTTCAACTCCAAAAGGTTCTAGGGTCTTTGTATGGAAACTCTCGAGAAAACGATAGGGTTTTTAACCGTTGTTTAACAAAGAAAAAACAAACTAAAATATTTTTAAAACAAAATCCTTGCCCTATCACTCGGGTTGAAGAAAATAGTGCTTAATGTTGTTCATATAATAACTAGAACCCGTAAAACCTTTATATGGGACCAGTATCTCATTACCAAACCGTAAACATGAAAGAAGCTCATCATATTAAAATGAAGAGTTTGTCACATTATTTAAACACGTACATAGAGTTAGTATGATGAATCTCTTATCATTATCACAACCCATAAGAACTACAAACCAAGTTTGTGTTTGGAAACCTTGAAGGATATGACACATAGTTGAACCCAGTATTGCTTCTAGAGAGCATAATGCTGGGAAGCAGAAGCGAAAAATAGCATAAAACAGAGCATAAAACCAGAGTAAAAAACTCACAATTGACAGAGTGATTTATGTGTGGAAACCCAATGAGGGAAAAAACCACCAACAATGATAATCAATATTCTTTTATTCAAGGGAAAATTACAATCGCCAACCCAGGCATACAACCATCCTCTTCTCTCATACAAACAACACCTCTTTATTGAGTCTTTCTCTCACACACTCACTACACATTTCACTCTTACCTCGATGGGTATGCTCGTATATATAAGATCTATCACTCAGTTACAATGAATAGATCACATAGTTACACAAACAGTTCATAAACAGATTGCATGCATGTGCATTAACATAGATGCATGTATGTGTATGTGACCGCATGTGGAAATTCGTTGGCATGTTTCCAACAATATCCACCTTGACAACAATTTACCTGATATATCATGTTCTTAATTAATTCATCACCGTTTCTGCAAGCCAAGGGAAGCCAAGCACCATCACATCTCCACAACTTCTTTGACAATATGGTTACATGAACTTGTGTACACAATTTTCTTCAGTATGGACCACTCTACCTAATAAACCAATGCACTTGTCCAAATCTCATGAATCATAACCACAGACCAAATCATTGCAACCATTGTAGGTGATACTTGTGCTTGTGTGTTTGAAGCACCCATTTCTATGCTCTTCATCGGGATTTTCCATGTGTCTACTAACAACACCAACTGCATGTGAAATGATGACCATTTCCACATCTCAATCATCAAACTTCCTACTAGCATATAATACTCGAGACATGTGACCCTTTTCTTCTTCATCAATTAGGACTTAAAACTGAAAATAACTTACAATGGAAAGCCAAAGAGATTTGACCGGTTTCACTTTATTCATAACGAATTTTGTGAGTATATTCACCCCATACTTATGTTGTGATAACCAAGATTACCATATTTCCTGTCTCTGTGTATTTCCATGCCCAAGATTTATTTTCCTGCTCCCAGATCCTTCATAACAAACTTCTTAATCAACTGAGCCAATCTGTTAATCTCAACCATGCTTGTGCTTGCAACAAGCATAACATATAACACCAATATAATGAATATACCATAAACACAATGGCTATACTCACTTCTTGTAAAATTGGGCTCACCATGAAGGAATCAAACATCTTTTACCATTTTCCTAGCATGCTTCAGGCCATACAATGATTTTTTAGTTTGCAAACAAATCTTATATTGCGATTCTAAACTAATCGTTCTGGTTGTTCCATATACATCCCCTTATCCAAAAAAATCCATGTAAAACAGTTTTAGCATCTAGTTGTACTATCACAACCAATGCTAACACAACATGAATAGAAAAAAACTTTTAACAACTAGTGAGAAACTTTCATGGAAATCAATACCTTCCAAATATCTTTCTCCTACTAACCATGCTTTGAACCTTTCATATTTTACTATGTTGGATTTTATAAAAGGATATTCATCAAACACTGCATCTCTGTCCATGATGATTCTGTGGGTAGTAAGATCCCACACTTTGCACGCCTTAACATCATCACCATATCAAATATCTACATGTTTGATATGAGTCCTATTTAGAAAAATGATAAAAAACCATAAGCATCACAACCGAATAATTTCACATTTGAGTAATCACCAGATGACTTGTTCATACCTCTTCGAGAATCTTCTGTATTTTGCAACCGATGGTGACCGAGTTACCAGATAGCACAATCTCTTTTGTCACAACTATTGCTGCAACTTGGCATTACTAAACATGCCTATTCGATCCCAACTTTCTTGCAATACTTTCCAAGTTCCATGGATATGAACTTACCTTCATCATATATTCTCAAACACTTGATTGACCTACCAACACATCATCCTTTCTACAAACCCACCTTTCTAAATTGGACACACTCATCCACCTCGAACGTTGCATTTGAACAACTTTGACCAAATCCGACCAAGCCGACCAAGTAAGCCTTCACCGCTTACCTCGAGGCCCATTTACAATGGAGTTCACCAAGCCTTTTATAGGCTTCATTACATGCAATCCATGGACACAATACCACAAGATACCCAAAACACATGGACCTGAAAAACCACTTTCTTTGACCTAGAAATAGATTTAACTCATTAACTCTCTCACCGAGTCAAGGTTAACCCAACATACATGCCCTCCACATATTCATTCTACCTAAATCTATGTCTAGACTTTTTATAGGTGAACTAATAAACCAAGGGTGCGCATGCCTATCGAGGTCTTACACACATATGTCCATTTACATGCAATCAATAATTTTTACAACTCCAAGGTAAACACATTTTTTTTTCTTTCACGGTGACTCAACCATCACCACTCTTATTGTTGTTGCCTTGTCAATCACTGCTATTATTGTTGTTGCCTTGTTGAGCTTCCATAAGTCACAATTACATTCTTGCTACTAAATTTATCCACCTCAAACTTAGAACTATGTACTTTCACCATTAACACAAAAAACCACCCAAATTATAACTTATAAAACCAAGCTTTTATAATATGTGAAGAAATCAATCTTAAAGTTCAAGGTTAAACCCAAAACATTAATTAAAAGATTTAAAATATATATATTTAATATTCAAAACCTTTTACCAAAACAAAGAAACTCCACCTTTAAACAAATAAGTTATTAAAACATCCTCCACCCATTTTACTTTACCAAAGCGATCCTCCCATGTGCGTAATAAAAAGGATTCTTTTGCATAATGCTACTATCCTTTAAGAATCAGTTTTCATACCTCGTCTGAATAACATACCCTCACCACAGGTATCGCTCCCTCCATAAAACAGGTATCCGCTGCCTCCATAAAACGTTGTCAATGATCTGAGAATTATCCATGCATATGATGTCTTCCTTAGGCTGTAAAGAGCGATGATCCACCCCTATCGCTCCTCCCATATACCTCAAAGAGTGATGAGCTTTGAATTAGGGAATGTGTAGGGAGCGATGTTTGACTCCACGGGAAGTTTACCAGTGAATTATTGCCCCCCTTACGAGATCGACACACGGATCTCGTCGCCCCAATTTCCATCGAAACTCGCCCTCACAACATGAAATTGGATGCTCTTTCTTTCACATAGAAGATCTCGTTCAATGGCTCTCTCGAAGTCACACAAATTTGCTTGGCTAGATTAATCTTCTCTAATATCTAGTTATCAGATTCTTTTCTCCTTCGTTCTTAAATTTATACATGTAAAAATTTAATGCGAGAAAAAAACGGGCAATGATAATGGGTATTCTTTTTCTCCTTCGTTCTTAAATTTATACATGTAAAAATTTAATGCGAGAAAAAAACGGGCAATGATAATGGGTATTCTTTATTCAAGGGGGAATCACAATGGCCAACCCAAGCATACAACCATCTTCTAGTCTCATACACACACAACTCCTCAGTATTGTATCTTTTTCTAACACACTCACTACACATTGCACACTTACCTCTATCAGTATGCTAGTATATATAATATATATTACTCAGTTACACAAACAAACCATGAATACATCACATATTTACACTAACAGTTCATAAATAAATTGCATGTTTCCAATATATACTTAATGGGTTGCTAAATTATATCATTTACATGTTATATACAGTTCCTCGAACCCGAGTTCGATCAAGGGATATATAAAAATCCTGCACAGAGAAATGGCCAAGTTAGAATTATAACCAAACAAATGTATGATTGTAAATGAACTATCCCTTACCTTGGAGCTTAAATATAACTCATGCAAGTTAACGAATTGCATCGTTGTTCCTTATGTACAGAGAAGACCTGGCCTGCAGGATACCATGTGTATCACAGGAATGTAAGTTTTGAACAAAAAAATCATAGCAGTGGTCAAATGGAAACATAGTTTAACTAGTGTTATAATTTTCAGAGCGAAAATATCCAAATAAAAGAATCTGAGGTAGCAACAGTGAGGTATAAGTATGGGGTATTATGTTACCTCAAAGCAAAATTATAAATGGTCTACCAGCAAGCCATTTTGGCACAGACCGACACCACCAAAATTTAACAGACCTGCAGATAAACCTTATATTCAGATTCAGGAAGGAAATGAAATAAATTATATTGTCTTTGAGGTATGAGGGGGGAACGTTTAAATATTCAAATCTTTATTACCAAGGAGAATCATTACCTGGAGCCAGCAATGGTAACGTTTTATGCAAGAGACCATAACAAAGACAATGACACCCTCAAACCAAAAGGCCAGAGCGTGTGTTTGAAAAACAATGAACTCATAACTAGTCTTGCTTAGTACGCCCATTAAGACGTGAGAGTACAGAAATAAACCAGTGCTAATTGAAGTCTCTTAAATGTAGATGAGGTTGGTTACAACTGTGTGGGTTGAGCACCCAAATTATGACCTAGGTTAGATGGAACAAACAAGCACAAGCTTGTAAATAAAATGCCCTTGTAGAATTATCATTCTATGGGTCACTAGATATAGAGTATGATTGTTTTCACTTAGGTATGGTTTAAGACCTAATAGGGAAACGAAGTATTACTTTTTGCATTGAATTCTTTAATCATGAAATATAAAAGAACCATGGTAATATAATATTACAAATGAAGCCAACTTGTATTGTAAATTGAATGTAATAAAAGAGAAGGAAATACCTTTGCCCAAGACATAGATAGACAAACTCCATATGTAAATGTGGATAATATATATTTACATACATATGTCAATGTGTGAAGATAAGAATGAATAAAAGTAAAATCCATGAGATTTATTGATAAGAGGATATAGTACCCAATGACTAGATGGTAATCTGCCAACGAAAAAAATTATGTAAATTGGAATAAGTACCCCTATCCTGTCATGCTATCACCATGACTATTATATTATAATATTAAGCAAAATAGAAGTAGATGTACTTTTTAGTCACCAGCAAGTAAAAAAGTTGTTAAATAAGAACAGCGTGGGATCAAGTGTCTTGTCTTATTTCCTTAAAAAACAATATTGGTGGAGAATTTGGTGTTATTACAAGAGGGCTGTACGAACCCCACATAAATATGTCATCTGATCTCCCCAGTTTCACTCCAAAGACCAAACCAAACCATTTATGAAACCCCTTCCGACTATCTCTATGACTATGGTTAAAATAACTATTAGGGTTCTATTCATAGCCATTACTACCAGGCAGCTTCCCATTCTGGACATATTTTCAAAAAGAAAACATAAACATACATGCTCGTAACTTCATAGAAATACAAGGTGACGGGTTTCATCTCCACACATCTATCTATCTTCTAGTCAACATCCTGCAGCTAAATAAAAACTGGAGCAAACAATGCAAACACAAAGTGAAAAATGAAAAATATAGACCAGAAAGAAAACCAAACAAATATAGACCAGAAAGAAAACAATGTAAATTGGAAAAGAAGATGAAGTAAAAACATGGATGACCATGTAGCAAACTAAACAAATATGAACAAGAAAAAAAACAATGCAGATTAGAGAAGCATAAGATGAAATGAAAGAGAGCAGGTCGGCTGTGTGAAAATGTGTTATTCATCGTCTTCCTTTCAAACGGCCATTAGAGATCTTAATTGGTAGCTTTTTACTTCGCTAACAGACCAGAGAGGGAGGAAGGGCGCGACATTCCATCGATGCAAAATTTGAATTCGCCATATGGCAAAATATTTATATGGTTTTTAATTTTGGGCTTTGATCAAGTTATATATATACAGCTTGAGTGTGTCTAATGATTGAGTGGGCCTAATAGTTAAGAATATGTGTTTCTTCTTAAAAGGTCACAAATTCAAATCCAGAAAAGTAGGGTATGTACTCTGTAGACTTTATCAATCAAATAGCTAGACAGAAAAAAGTCCCTTGCCCCACAAAAGTTCATATCATTCACTTCCATACTTGCAAAATACATCCTGTAGATAACACATATATCATTGTGATTAGCATTTGACGGTTTGTGTTATCGCTAGGCCCCTTTATTTTGTTAACATCTAATCATTTTATTGTTTTATTTTAACATTTAAATATGTAAAAAAAAATTAGGAATTTAATAAATATGAAAAATAATTTTCTTAAAACTGTTTTGATTATATTTTAATTTATATTGAAGTTTGATTTATAATATTGACTTTTTAACCTTTAACATATATAAAAACTATGATGATTTTAAAATAATCTTATCAATTTATTTTTATTATAAAAATAAAATTTTATAATAAATAAAGTAATTGATTATTTTTCTTAAAGATCTAATATATATTAGTGTTATCTCAATAAATATCAATAACCATCATAATATGGATGATATTTAAATGATTGATAAATAAATATAACTTTATGTTATTTTGAAATTTAATACATATAAAGAAAAAGAAGTATAAATATAATATTTTTCATGCTTAAAAAATTAAGTATTAAAATAAAACTATGTTTTGTTTTTTTTAATTGTAATCTTTTATTGACATGATGGGTTGTTTTTTTAGAATTGCATTTTTTTACTTTAATGTATTAGCATCTTATACTTATACATGACACATTTACCTCTACATCTACATGAAATGATGATCTTCACTCAAGTCACAAAAAGATGTGCTCAATTATCTGAATGATATATATTTTTTAAATAAATAAATTTACTTTTATATTATATTATAAACAACAATCACATTGATAATATTTTTATAATATATTATCAATATTTAATATTTAATATTAAAATATTATCTATCATATGCAAATATTTTATCATAATTAATTGATAGTTAATTATTATATTTGATTATATTCTAATACAATAATAATTCTATGCTATAATAACAAACACTAGAGCAACCAAATTGCAAGTATTTACCAATATTAATATGCATTCACAAAAGTTAATAAATATAGGTGAAAGGCAAGTCAAAATGATCTTGTGAGTTCTACTAAATTAGCTTACTTCCAATAATAAAGGTGTTGCAATTTGGTTGCTCTAGTGTTTGTTATTATAGCATAGAATTATTATTGTATTAGAATATAATCAAATATTAATATGCATTCACAAAAGTTAATAAATATAGGTGAAAGGCAAGTCAAAATGATCTTGTCAGTTCTACTAAATTAGCTTACTTTCAATAATAAAGGTGTTAATGATGATAGGTAGATACAAACACAAGCAAGACTAAAGATCAACTTGTTTTGTACTCGATCACACATTGAAGAGCTTTTACTACTTAATTAACTTACTTTCAATAATAAAAGTGTTAATGATAATAAATAGATGATCATTAATAAAAACACCATGATTAAATTATAAAAAACCTGGTGTACATAAGATAAAACCATAAAATTTACACTATAATTTCATAATTCCACCCATACCATCATATTTTGAAACCTTCCATATAATCAATCATAAATCATAAAAAATATATAAAGGTGCGTCTTAGCATTGGCCAATACAATTTTCATGAAACACCTTATTCTACTTGTAAAAATGCCAAATCTGAGGCTTGAACATATTTGTTAGGCAACGCATTCTAACATCTAGCATTGTTCCATTCATATCATGCATATCCATTTTATAGCCTGGCTATTGTATAAAGTTTTTTAAACTAAAAAGCAATCTCAAAATAATTTGATAGTTGTTCATATTTGTTTCATTGTCCTTTTTCTTTTATGTTTCTTTTTTATCCCAAAACAAAATCTCAATTTTATCAAGGTTTATTTCATTGTTTATGTTGGAAACATATCAACGAATTTCCTCATGCAGATGTATGAAACTATGTTAATGCATATGCATACAATCTATTTATGAATTATTTGTGTAACTATGTTGCCTATTCATGATCAGTTTGTGTAACTGAGTGATATATGTTATATATGCAAGAATACCCATAGAGATGTGAGTGAAATGTGTGAAGAGTGTGGGAGCAAGACACAATACTGTGGAGTATAGTTTTTCTCTGAGGAGAGGATGGTTGTATGATTGTACTAGCTATTGTAATTCTCCCTTGAATAATAACAATACCGACTATCATTGCCCATGTTTTTTTCCCTCATGGGGTTTCCACATAAATTACTTCGTCAATTGTGTGTTTGTTGTTCTTGGTTTAATGTGTGCTTGATCTTGCTCATTTATGCTCTTCTTTTATGCTATGTTTTGCTTTTTCTGCCCAACAAGTGGTATTGGAACTTAGAGTTGAAGAAGAAGAGAACGAAGGAGAAGAAAATTTGGTCGTTGGGTCGAAGAGCCTAGTTTATTAGAAGCTGTGATTTTCGTTTGGACAGTTGTTTGTGCTAATGGAGAAAGTGCAGAGTTCCAAGTTTGAAGTTGAAAAGTTCATTGGTAAAAATAGATTTGCGTTATGGAAGCTCAAGATGCAAGATATTCTTGTGCAAAAAGCATTGCAAAAGGCCTTGACTTGAAAGTCAAAGAAACCAACAAGCATGAGAGACGAGGATTGGGAGGATCTCGATGCAACAACCCTCAATACTATTTTTTTGTACTTGGCAGATGAGGTGTTGTTTAACATCGCTGAAGAGACAACAACAACAAGTTTGTTGACCAAACTAGAGAGTCTGTATATGACAAAGAACTTTTCATACTAAATCTTTCTGAAGAGGCAGTTGTACAACTTGCAGATGAAAGAAGGTATGAAAACTAATGATCACTTAATTGACTTCAATACTCTGATTTGTCAATTAACTAATATGGAAGTAAAGTTTGAAGAGGAGGACAAGGAGGTTACGCTATTGTGTTCGTTTCCTGAGTCTTGGGGATCATCTAGTCACAATTGTGTGGTTTAACACAACAACTGACATTGATTATGACACTGATGTGGGAGCTTTGTTGTCTGAGGAGATAAGGAAAACATCCAGTAAGAAACCTCAACAGTACAAACAATGGTGGTCAGAGGTTGATGTACAAAAGCAGGGATAGATCAGAAAGGTACAACCAGGTCTAAGTCAAAATACAGTAAGGGTAAGGAAAAATGTTGGTTTTATGGAAAATCTGGGCATCTTAAGAAGGATTGTTGGAAAAGACAACAAGCATCCAAAGAGGACTCCACAAAAAAATCAAATTCAACTACATGTATGGTTGATGAATTTTTGTCTGTCTGTTGTGTCTCTCCACCTGTGTTCGCATATAAGGCACAGGGTGGTGATGGTTGATTCATCATGAAATAATAATAAATAATAATAATAATAATAATTGTATTTACTTTGGAGTTGTAGAAATTATTGATTGCATGTAAATGGGCATATGTGTGTAATACCTCGATAGGCATGTGTACCCCTTGTTTATCACGTCCCTTATGAAAAGTTTAGACATAGATTTAGGTAGATTGAATATGTGGGGGGGAATGTACATTGGGTTAACCTTGACTCAGTGAAAGAATTAATGAGTTAAATCTATTTTAATGTCAAAGCAGTTAGTTTTTCAGGAAAATGTGTTTTGGGTATCTCATGGTATTGTGTCCATGGATTGCATGTAATGAATCCTATAAAAGGATTGGTGAACTCCATTGTAAATGGGCCTGGAGTTAAGCTATGAAGGCTTACTTGGTCGGTTTGGCCGGAATTCGTAAAAGTTGTTCGAATGCAAATTTCGAGGTGGAGGAGTGTGTCCAGTTTAGAAAGGTGGGTCTGTAGAAATGTTGATATGTTAGTAGTTCAATCAAGTGTTTTATAATATATGATGGAGGTAAGTCCATATCCATGGAACCTGGAAATTATTGCAAGAAAGTTGGGATCAAATAGTCATGGTCAATAATTCCAAGTTGCAACAATAGTTGTGGACATAAGAGGTTGTGCTATCTGGTAATTTGGTCACCATCGGTTGTAAAACACAGAAAGATTCAAGAAGAGGTATGAACAGGTCATCTGGTAATTACTCAAATGTGAAATTATTCGGTTTTAATGCTTATGTTTTGTATCAACACTCTAAGTAGGACCCAGATCAAATAGGAAGATCTTTGATATGGTGATGATGTTAAGGGATGTATATTGAGGGATCCTACTACCCAGAAAATCATTATGGACAAAGATGCAGTGTTTGATGTATCTCCTTTTATAAAATCAAACATAGTAAAATATGAAAGTCTCAAAGCATGCCTTGTAGAAAAAAGGTATTTGGAAGGTATTGATTTCCATGAAATTTTCTCACCAATTGTTAAAATCTTGTTTCTATTCATGTTGTGTTAGCATTGGTTGTGATAATACATCTAGATGTTAAAATTACTTTACATGGAGTTCTTTGGGTAAGGGGATGTATATGGAACAACCAGAATGGTTAGTTCATAATCACAACAAAATATTTGTTTACAAGCTCAAAAATAATTGTATGGCCTGAAGCATGCTAGGAAAATGGTACAAGATATTTGATTCCTTCACGGTGATCCAAATTTTACAAGAAGTGAGTATAACCATTGTGTTTATGGTATATTCATTATCTTGGTGTTATATGTTATGCTTGTTGCAAGAACAAGCATGGTTGAGATCAACAGGTTGGCTCAGTTGGTTAGGACGTTTGTTATGAAGGATCCGGGAGCAGAAAAATAAATCTTGGGCATGGAAATACACAGAGATAGGAAATATGGTAAGCTTTGTTATCACAACAAAAGTATGCGGGGAAAATACTTAGGAAATTTGGTATGAATAATGTGAAACCTGTAAAATCCCTTTGGCTTTCCATTGTAAATTATCTTTAACTTTATGTCCTAATTGATGAAGAAGAAAAAAGTTATATGTCTCGAGTATTATATGGTAGTAGGAAGTTAGATGATTGTTATGGATAAATGGTCAACATTTCACATGCCACATGGAAAAAACTAGGTCAAGAGCATGGAAATGGGTGCTACAAACATAGAAACACAGGTATCACCTACAATGGTTGCAGTCATTTGGTCTGTGGTTATGATTTATGAGATTCGGACAAGTACATCAATTTATTAGACAGGTTATTGATGGAGACAGAATGGTCCATACTTGAGTGAATCGTGTAGGCATGTTCACGTAATGATATTGTTATATAAGTTGCATAGTTGTGTTGATAATGTAAATTAAGGACATGATATATCAGGTAAATTGTTGTCAAGGTGGAGATTGTTGGAAAAATTCCAACAAATTTCCTCATGCGATCACATGCACATGCATGCAACTATGTTAAAGCACATGCATACAATCTATTTATGAATTGTTCATGTAACTATGTGATATATTCATGATCATTTTGTGTAACTGAGTGATAGATGTTATATATGTGAGCATACCCATAGAGATGTGAGTGCAATGTGTGAAGAGTGTGGGAGCAAGACACAATATTGTGGAGTACAGTGTGTCTCTGAGGAGAGGATATGGATAGTTGTATGCCTGTGTTGGCTATTGTAATTCTCCCTTGAATAATAAGAATATTGGCTATTATTTCCCATGGTATAATTCTCCCTTGAATAATAAGAATATCGGCTATCATTTTCCATGGTTTTTTCCCTCACTGTGATTCCACATAAATCACTTTGCAATTGTGTGTTTGTTGTTCTTAGTTTAATGCGTGTTTGATCTTGCTCATTTATACTCTGGTTTTATGATATGCTTTGCTTCCGCTGCAAAAACAGTTTATATATATTTATGGAGTATAGTTGTCTGTTAAACACAAAGGAAGTTGATGATGGTCAACACAATGGTAAATATGAAAGGCATTGAATATATATCTTTATTTACATTGGATTTAGCATAGTTGATCAAGCATTGGCTGTCGCTTACAGCTTGTTCCTATTATTGTGGCTACATGTGAGATTGGTGCTTATGCAGCTACGCTTAATAAACTCAAATCAAATGCAAACTTCGATTTAGCTACCTTTGTCTCTTCCTTTTGGGAATGTGATAACTGAAGAAACGAGGTCATAGGAATTTAAACATTGATGTAAATTAAAAGGCAACGTAGTATTATGACATTGTTGCAATCGATGAAGACCTTATAGTGACTCATTTGGAAATTTGGTATTCCGAGAACCTATACATTGAATCTTTGGATTTGGTCACTTGTAAGTGATTTGGTTAAAAAAATAACTTTAGCATGAAATTTGTATGATTCCTTTGCTTTTATGTTTATTTAAATCCAAAAAATGGTTCAAAATAGTAAATAGGATACAACAAACAAGAATATCATTAGGATAAAGATACAACATATTTACCAAATATTATTAAATCATCAAAGTAGTTAACCATAGTTGGAGATAACTATATCCGGAAGTGGCACCTGGATTAAGAATGAAACACATCATTTCAACATGTACTTTTCCCATGTGGAAACCTCAGAATTGTTAAATATAATGTAACCTCAACAGGCTGACTGTACACTACCAGTTGTTCTGACCAACTGTACTTTATATTCTTGATTTGCTTGAGCCTATTTAGCTCAACTATTTCCCTTTGCATGACTAGTTCTTCATGATCTTCTTCATGTACTCATTTTTTACTCTTCTTCTTATATTCTAATATACAGTTTTCTATTCTATTCTTTCTCTCTGCATTTCTTGCTTCACAATTTATCATGGTATTAGAGCTACAGTAGTAAGCCTCTTCACACAGGCTGGAGAGAAACACGATCCTCAAAACAACGCAGAGCTTACACGGATCTTGAGAGCATTCGACACAGACTTTTCACAAGGCTTGGAGAGTTGTCCATCATACTCTTGAAATATCCTCACAGGAAACTTCCACGAGGAAGTTGTCCACTCATACGCTCAAAAGATCAGCATAATAATCTCACGCGAGGTCGCAGAGCATACTATGCTCGAAAGTTTCAAGGAGAAGAAACACGAGAAGGAAGCATAGACTGAGAAGGAAGAAATAGTAAAGATTCTTGTTCAATTCTCAAAGAATCATCAAAGATTCACGAAGAAGAGCTGCAGGAGGCGGGAACTCTTGAATAATTCAAAGCATTAGTTCAAATTTGTGAAAGATAGTTGCAGAAAGAAGTAGCGCTTAAAGCATTTCAGAAATCACTCAAATCTATCAAAGATTGGAGCAGAAGAACAAAGAACTCGTGAAATTCTTTCAAATCTTTGAAAGATTCACGAATCTTTCTTCCGCAGAAGAAAATCCTTGCAAAGGCAGTAAAGAACGCGTCTCAGGTTCAAAGAACAACCGTCGCAGCTGTAAGATTTGTCCTACAAACAGATCCGAGGCGGAAATCCAGTTTAGAAGGGACGAAGAGAGCGCGGAAAAGGAAAAAGAATTTCAACCATTAGATCTTGCGTAGAGGACCGATAGCCGTTGGATCAGCAAGAAAGTGCACGAGGTTTAGTCCTCTGGAGTGCCAAGGAGAAATTTGACTTGCGAAGTCACGAAATCATCTGGACCATCCATCAAGAGACACGTGGCGAGATCTCGACATTTCGCTAACTCACAAGGTGTAAAGGTCAGAAGACAGCCGTGAGAATTCGCAAATTGCAAAATCACGAGTTATTTTGGACCGTTGGATTGAGATAGATCGTGAGCCATCGATCTGGTCCAATCGCAAAATCGGGGATCGAGAGTTGAACGAGTGAAGGAGACTGCTCTCCAAAACCCCGATATGCGAAATCCCGACATCACAAATCGTGAAATCTCGAGAGGATTGTGAGTCATCCATCTCAGAGGACAGGTGGCAGCAGATCCAAGTGCCATCATTTCGACATTTCGGAGTTCGGTATATCGGAGGTCTTGTTGACGAAAAGTCATGACACTCCACGGCGAAAGTCCCGAAATCCTGAAAAGATCACATCCATCCATTCGTTCGGACACGTGGCGGAGATCAAGGAAACCGTCGGCATCTCGGCTACGGGGGTTTCAAGTTGACAGAGGATTTGGAGTCGCAAGTCGTGAAATCGTGAAACAACAAAGACCGTCCATCTTGAGGGGACACGTGGCAACAATCTAGGATATCGGGGAAAGTCCCGAAAGGAAAGGGCCATCTGCATATCGGGATTCGGTGTTTCGCGAATCCTAAGGACAAGAAGAACGAGCATTTCGGAATTACGAAGTCCAAAATCTCGAAAGGAGGAAAAGCTCCGTTATGGGGCCCAACTAACGTCATCTCGTCAAAACGAGGGATCGGGAATCTCCACGGTGAAACCCCCGAAGCATACTTGAGCCGTCCATCTGTTGGGACGCGTGGCATAAATCGAGGCCTTCGAAAACAAATCCCGATAGGAAATTCCATCGGCATTATGGGATTCGGAAAATCGCGAGTCCTAAAGACGAGACGTCAGGAGCATTTGAAGTCTCAAAATCGCGAGAAGAGATCAGGACCGTCCATCATAGGAGGACACGTAGAGGAGATCAAAGCATTCGGGAAATTTCCCGAAAGGAACAGTCATCTATCGGGATATCAGGGTTTGAGAGATTGGGGACTCCGTGGACAAGAGATCCAATACATTTCGACATTCGAAACCCCGAATCCCGAAAAAGAGGTATGACTCTGGTCATATAAGGCAAGGTCGCGTGGACCACGAGTCTAGCCCGGAGGGCTAACTGAAGTTAGAGAAAATCGGGATTTCGAAGCCAAAAAAAACCCCGAAAGAAAGATAAGGTCGTGGTCTTGTGAGAACTGGTCACATGGACTAGGGCATAGCTAGGAGGGGCTAAGGCGAGAAAAGCCATATCGGGAAATTGGTAAATCGATGATTGGGGATTCAAGAGGACAAAGAACCGGAAAATCCCGTAGCGCTTTAACCTTTAGGCGTGTGGTCACATTGATCGGAGACTAAGGGCCAATTTAAGGCCGATAAGCTCTCATGGACAATCGGCGTTTCGACAATCGGAAGTTGGAGAGTTCAAAGGTCTCATCTAACGGAGTTTCGAAACCACTACAAATTACACGCAAGAGACAGGTAAGTAAGAATTTTTTTTCTGTTTTGCTAAATTCCTTAAAAGATGACGACGTCTAGCAATTTAGGAGAAACACAGGGTCCGATTCTTCTTGGAAAGAACTATGAGTTATGGTCTCTTCGTATGAGATCCTTCTTGCAAGCACAAGAGCGCTGGGATCCAGTGGATCATGGATATGTGGAACCAGATCTAACAGACCTGTCCGCCATGACTAATCAGTAGAAAATTGCTCAAGCAACGCAGAGAAACAGAGAAAATAAAGCTAAATTTTGGATTCAAAATTCTGTGGATGACTCGATTTTTTCAAAAATCACAGGCGCTGGTACTTCAAAACAGGCATGGGACATCCTTAAATCTTCCTAGAAAGGAAATGACAGGGTCAAAACAATTAAAATGCAGACCTTGAGAATGCAATTCGAGACTCTAAGGATGACAGAGTCCGAAAATGTGGATCAGTTCATGACCAGAGTCATGGGCATCGTAAACCAGATCAGATTGACTGGTGAAACCATCACTGATCAACGCATTGTTGAAAAAATCCTCAGAAGTTTACCAAATAAATTCGACATGGTTGTAACAACAATCCTTGAATCGAAGGACCTGTCAAGTTTTTCAATAGATGAATTAATTGGTTCTCTGGTGACACATGAGATTAGACTGCATCTCACAGATGAGTCAATCTCCAATGCTTTCAAAACTCAATTCTCCTTCAGGAGAGGGAGAGGCAGAGGAAGAAGTAGAGGTCACCAAGGAAGAGGGAGCAATCAAAGTAACCCTCACTCCAGTGGAGGTAACAGACAACAATATCCAAATCAAAATTTCCAAGGTCAAAGACATTAGCAACAAAATCAACATCAGAATTTTCAGCCTCAAAGAGGCAGAGGGAGAAGATCAAATGACAAAACAAGCATACAATGTTATTACTGCAAAAAGTATGCGAACTATGAATCTGAATGTAGGAAGAAGCAAGGAGATCAACTCTCAGGCAGAGCACATGTGTCAAATCAAACGGGAGAAAACTCAGGAGGGATGTTTCTTTCGTGCCACAAGACTGAACAACAACCTAAAGATCTCTGGTTGCTGGACAGTGGATGCAACAATCACATGACAAGTAACAAAGATTTACTTTCATGCATTGATTCTTCAATCTCATCTGATATTACACTTGGAAATGATTACTTAGTCAAAGTTCAAGGAAAAGGAACTGTTTCTATTCTTACTAAACAAAATGTAAAGAAAGACATAAACAATGTCTATCATGTTCCAGATCTGAAACATAATTTTCTAAGTGTAGGACAACTCATTGAACATGGCTATAAGGTACTTTTTGAGGGAGCATCTTGCAAGATATATGAAAAAATCTCAAGCAGAAAACTGATTTCTGAAATCCACATGACTCAAAATAGGATGTTTCCCCTTACCCTCAGAACTGCAAATCTGATTCAACCATATGCACAAAGTGCATCCACCCTGAATGAAACTATGGTTTGGAATACAAGATTTGGACATCTACCATTTAAGAGTCCAAGTCTTCTTCAGAAGAACTCCATGGTCAAAGGTCTTCCTATCTTTAAAGAGCAAATTCCCCCATGTGAGTCTTGCATACTTGGAAAACATAAGAGAACTAGTTATCCACAGTCTTCCACTCAAGCCAAACAACATCTTGAACTTGTTCACACTGACCTATGTGGACCAATGAAAACATAGTCAATAGGTGGTAGATTTTACTTTCTAACGTTTATTGATGATTTCAGCAAAAAAATATGGACCTATTTTCTTAGACACAAGTCTGAAACTTTTGCAAAATTCAAAGAATTCAAGGAAGAAGTTGAAAAACATAGTGGAAAATATATCAAAGCACTCAGGTCAGATGGAGGAGGAGAATACAACTCCAGTGAATTTGCAAATTTCTGCAAATCACAAGGCATTATCAAGCAAACAACAACCAGGTATACTCCACAACAGAATGGAGTGGCTGAAAGGAAAAATCAGACAATAATGAATATGGAAAGAACACTTCTTAAAGAGAAAAGTTTGTCAGATACTTTTTGGGCTGAAGCACTAGCATGCTCAGTTTATCTCCTGAATAGATCTCCAACCACCAAACTAAAGCTAAAAGTCCCTCAAGAAGCATGGAGTGGGACAAAGCTCAATGTTGCACATCTAAGGACATTCGGATGCATAGCATACACTCACATACCTTCCGAATTAAGGAAGAAACTTGATGACAGAAGTGAGAAATGTATTTTCACTGGATATTGTGAAACATCTAAAGCTTACAGGGTTTACAATACAATCACCAAGAAACTAATTCTCAGTAGAGATGTAAAATTTCTAGAAAATCAATTCTGGAATGATTCAGAAAATCAACAAATGGATAGCCAAAATCCATTGCTGCCAAGTTCTGAAAATGCAGAAAATTCAGGACAGCAAGTCCCTCAATTTATTCTTCAAGATTGCAGGTACAAAGACAACTTGAAAATTCTCAGGATAACTCAACTTCCAGCAGAGAATCATTCTCTGAACCACAAAATCAGAGAACTTGAAGTTTGAGAGAAATCCATCAGCAGTTGGATGACTTTGAGCAACACAACCTTTTTGCTTTAATGTCATGTCAACCTACATCCTTTAAGGAAGCAGCTAAGGAGCCACATTGGGTTCAAGCCATGAACCAAGAAATTGACTCCATTCAGAAGAACAAGACATGGGATCTTGTTGGTTTACCAAGTCACAAGAAGAGTATTGGTGTCAAGTGGGTTTACAAAACTAAACTCAATAAAAAAGGGTAGATCGAAAAACACAAGGCAAGACTTGTTTCCAAAGGATTCTCACAACAACCTGGTACTGATTATGGTGAAACCTTTGCTCTAGTAGCAAGATTAGACACTATAAGGACTCTATTGTCCATAGCAGCCCAACACAAATGAAAAGTATACCATATGGATGTCAAGTCAGCATTCCTAAATGGTTTCTTAGAAGAAGAAGTTTATGTCGATCAACCACCTAGATTTGAAGTCCAAGAGAAGCCAACCAAAGTATATCGGTTGAAGAAAGCCTTGTGTGGCTTAAAGCAAGCTCCAAGAGCTTGGTACAACAAAATTGACACTTACCTGATCCAAAGTGGTTTCAACAGAAGTCAAAATGAGCCAACTCTTTACACCAAAACATATCAGGACGGTAAAATTTTGATTGTATGTTTATATGTTGACGACATGATCTATACGGGAAATCTTGAGTTAACAGAATGTAAACATGCCATGCAATCTGAGTTTGAGATGACAGATCTTGGCATCATGAAATATGTTTTATGGATTGAGGTTGATCAATCAACCAAAGGAATTTTTGTCTGTCAGAAAAAGTATGCAACAAACATCATCAAAAGATTCTGCATGGAAGAGTGCAATCCAGCCGAAACCCCCATACCACTAGGCACAAAATTGAGCAAGAAAGATGAAGGCCCTACAGTGGACTCTACCTTGTACAAAATTTTAGTAGACAGTTTGTTGTATCTTACAGCAACTAGGCCTGACATTATGTATGCAACCAACCTTGTTTCCAGATTCATGGAATCCCCCAAAGATTCTCATTGGAAAATGGCGAAACTAATTCTGAGATATGTTGCAGGAACTCTCAATTTCGGCTTATGGTACACTAAATCTGATAGTAATCAACTTTCTGGTTACATAGATAGTGATTTTGCAAGCAACCTAGATGATAGGAAAAGCACATCTGGACATGTTTTTCAACTGGGCACGAACCTAATCTCATGGGCATCAAAGAAGCAGCCAATTGTTTCAATATCTTCTGCAGAGGCAGAGTATGTCGCTGCTACCTCAGCTTCCTGTCAAGCTGTGTGGCTGAGAAGAATATTGAAAGATATGTCACATACAAAAAAGGATCCAACTCCTATTTTCTGTGACAATACTTCAGCAATTGCCTTATCTAAAAATCATGTATTTCACAAGAAAAGCAAACACATTGACACTCGTTTTCATTTCATACACGAGCTAGTCAATAATGGTGATATTGTACTACAATTATGTGGTTCTCGAGATCAGTTTGCTGATATCTTTACAAAGCCACTGGGAAAATCGGTTTTTGATTTTCAAAGACAACACTTAGGCATAATCAGTGCTGATGTTTGTAATTGTTGAGTTTAAGAGGGAGTGTTAAATATAATGTAACCTCAACAGGATTATTGTACACTGCCAGTTGTTCTGGCTAGCTGTACTTTCTATTCTTGATTTGCTTGAGCCTATTTAGCTCAGCTATTTCCCTTTGAATAACTACTTCTTCGTGATCTTCTTCACAATTTATCAAGAATAACATCGATTTATGGATAGCACAATGCATGGAATCTAGTTGTGGATTGAGAGGTAGCGATGAGCGTTACTGCTTAGGTAGTTTTGAAACCTTATTCTGTAGAGATGAGCGCGTAATATCAACAATTCATGGCCTACAATCTTATGGATAGTTTTGGCTGAGGTGCGAGGCCTCCATGTTTCTACATCCAATGAGAAACGAGGAAATTCTCATGTCAACGAATTGATGTATAAGCTCATATTATTTAGTGATTGCATATTGTCTAATTCAAGGGGGATGGATTCGAGATAATTGCTACCGAGATCGATAAAATAGATTTTTCGACATTTCGCAAGCTGGGAGGGTATGGGACCAATTAATCTATTAGAAAAAAGTGATAGATATGTCAACTGGGTAAGATTTTCGATATAATTTGTTGTAGGTTTCTGAATTTGTTGATAAAAAGAGGAATAGTTATTGTGAACCCATTATTTTTTAGATCGAGCCTCCTTAGATAGACCAGAGTGGATATTTTGGAACTATACTAGATTTTCTTTGTTTCGTGATCCATTGTCCAACCCAAAGGATTGTTTTCGATAGACGATATCCTTCTCAATTTATTACCAAATCCCTTTATACTACCATTGTACATAATTGGCAGCAAAACCTATATCAAAATAAATAAAACAACCTGGTTCATGCTCATCTGATTTAGTGATTCACAGAAAAGAAATCGTTGCATGGGTAAATATGGGTTTCCCAAATCCATTGTAGAATTTTTCATATACAACAAAATCTGAAGTAAGATATACACGATATGAAATTAAGAAGTAATATCTGGAAGGAAGAGGAGATGACCCATATTTTCATTGATACACTGCCTCTTTCTTGGATTCTTATAGACCCACATATTGGAAGTATAAGTTCTTGTGGGAGTCAGGATTAAACTTGAGGACGAGCTAACGAATATGGTTGATTTTAGACTTGGAGAATGTATCCAAAGGATGATGATGTTGAGAAACAACACAATTCAACCATGATCAATTTACATGTAGCGAATCATTCAGATATTTCACCTTCGACCAAACTCACAGTCATTGTAATAGTACTGCACATGCACATACAATATTGGATACATATGGAGTGTAAAACATAAATTATGAGTTTTTGACTACTAAAAATCATTTTGTTAGATGCCTTCCTGAATCTTTTTTTCCTTTCAACTAAACATGATAAGTGTAGTTGAGAATTTTCCTGTTGCCCATAAGTGGCTATCATTGTTGACATGTAATTTGATGTAGGGATATCCTAACGACATTGTATAATGAATTCAAAACATGTATCCACTTTTAATGAATTCAAATATGATTTTTTTTAATTTTAATACGGGTTTACTGCATGTAGTGTATGATCAGTACAATGTCATTGACTTATGCATGTAGGGTATAATCATTACAATTTCATTGACTTATGGTTATTTGATAATTATAGGATCTCCCATTGGAGAACATAATTGATGCAGAGAAGTCCCTCATCTTTTCCCTTGTAGGAAGGGGGAAACCTCTATCCCCACTCTCATTATTTCTTCCATGGCTGACTCCAGAATGCCATGAACTATCTCCAACGCTCAAACTATATCCAGTTCTCCATGTATATAATGTACCTATGTACTATTTTTATGTTTTTTCTCACTGTTGTAGAGATTGTATAAGTTTTTTTGTATGTTGAATTTCATCAAACACTTAAGATGTAGGTGTTTTCTCACTGCTAGAACCCCCCAAACTCATTATTGTGCTAATTATTTCGTTTTTGAAGTGTTATGAGTAGATTCATAAGGTCTAGATATTCCAATTTAACTCCTTTAATACAACAAGGGTGTAAACAACAAATATAGGAAAACCCACAACACACACAACTGATATACTGAAACAAACAGAATATAAATATTTTTATTCATTTCCAACACATAAATGAACCATAATAAATAGAGATAACTCACAGAGGTGTTTGATATAATTCAGGTAATAGTCTCTATTTTCTAAAAGGATAGTATAGTCCAGAGATTTCCTTGCAATGGAACTGTTTTTGTTGCAAATGAGGTTGACCCACGGTGATAAATTGCTTCTACTTTTCAGAACTCAACTTGGTAAGCATAACTTCACCCAAGATGAGAAATATGGTATTTCTCTGAAAGAGAAAAAACCTATATGCAATAAAAAATCAGATCTTATATCCAAACTCAACTTCGATATGATAACTCATCTTCCTTGATACATAAATGCACTCAGCCTCACATAAAATAACCCAACACGAGAATCCATGATTTCCCCTGAGGAAAATCATCATCTCACATCCAATAACTCGACCCACTAAGGAAAAAATTATCCCAATGAAAGTATATGGTGTAGCTCGTAAAGGATTCAACCTCCTTCAAGCAAGTCTACCCCAAACCACCACCTCTCAGAGCTCAACCAAAAATGAAGAAAAATGCAACCACCAAAAGATAACTCTACTAGCACAAAAACACAATGACAATATCTGGATGATCTCTTCTTAATGACTATCTAGGGTGGATAGTTTCACCAGTGAAACCAATCTCTGAAATCTACCTTAGGGTTTTCGTCCCAAGAGTTTGAAAAGCCACATAGAGATCTCTCAAAGAAATTTTAGAAAATGTCAAGTGAATAATGAAAGAGAGGGTGCCCTCATTCTCCTTTTATCTCTTCATTGACCATTTTTTACCCTTTTTACCCTTTTAATAAATTAAAGTGAATTTATAATTTAACTTTAGAAAAAATCACTTTATAACTATTTTTTAAACCTCTTTCAATGTTGGAAAGTGATTAATTGGATTCTAGGACATTTTTGGATGTCGTAAATCCATTTCTCATTATCCCAACCTTTATACATTTTTGTTCTAGTTGCAACGAGCTATTACACTAAGGTATTCCTTCAAATTATGTGATCCTGATAGTACCATTAATGCATTTAATTAAATTATGCCCAATAATAACCCAAAATTATGGCAATCACTAGGATGCCACAAAACCAAGAGTGAACTTTGTGGAAATTATCCCAATGATGAAATATTGTAAATGGACTGGTATAGGCCTCATATAAATCCTTCAAACTTCCCAATATCATTGTTAACCTCAGTCTACCCCTCTGGTAAGGCTGACATAAACCCAAAATGTCACCTCCAACTACAGAGAAAAAGAATCCAAAAATGGGGAGATTATAGTCCTCCCTTCCCAAAGATTTCTTGTCCGCGATCAGTGTCACTAAAACCTAGCACTCCATTGGTTGAACTAGACTAAAACTAAAAATGATACCAGGGTCCCAAACCACCATGAAAGTTGTGAAGTATCCTCCACCCAATGTGTGGCTTGACATTGTACTGCCATAAGAAACCTCCTGAATATTATCGATAAGTAGAGAAACTTGATACTGCAATAACGCGATCAACCCATCAAATAACTACTCAAATAAGGAACCGATCTCATAGAAGAAAAAAATGGCTCTTGCCTCCACATCAATTACTGAAATGTCTAATACTGAAATCCCACGGTCCCAACTAATCTCATAAAGAGCCCACCATGATGATGTTACGTCACTTTGATCATAACCATCTGACCTTCGTGCCCATTCAACATCCTCCTCTCTTATAAATCCATGCTAGCATACCTATCAATGATGAGCTTACTACCATGAATAGTAGTCGGCATAGGCATCCAGGAAAAGTCACGACCTGCAAATCCACTTCCATACTCAATCTCGAATATCAGAAAAGGACATTTGTCCTAATCACTAGAAATGACTTCGAGTGGCTCATGAACTCTAAACATATCACCAATGGATAACTCTCTCACCTCTTAAAAAAATCATTGGGAAGTGTGTGAACTGGTCAATCATTGCAAAAATACTATATTCCCACTGCATCCTTGATAAACATGTGATTCTCTCCCACTCTCTCCCAAAGTGGTCAAAGACCACATCAATCATGTGTGATTTGTGTTCTTCGACTTTCTCTACTCCCAATTCGTACACCCCCCATATTTCCCCCTACATTGTCCATGAATCCCCTCCTCTCTCGGGCTTACCAGGATGACGTGAAAAACTTCCTGCCCATAGTACTGATTTGCAGGGTGCTAACACAAACTTTCCCCTGACTACCTTTGATAGGACATGAAATCATAAGCTTCACAAACTCGGTCAACTTATCAGAAGACCACACCTCTAAGAATCTCAAGAGTAAACTCTAGAAAGTGAAAATTGGCCATATTCTATGTATTGACTATTGCATTATCAAACAATGTAGTTCCCGAGTCCAAAACCGATCTCCGAGAGAACCATCACATCGATGTTGCACTCCTCCGATCATGGTTTTCTGATCGCCATGCTCAGACTACGATCTACTCTCCTAGACCCCTAATTTGAACTTTCTATCCTGGATCATTTCTCACCAACTAATCTCAGTGAATTCGAAGTTTTCCAACCTATGGGTAGACTCGATCTAAGGTATCTTAAGGGAAAATATATCTCTCCAAATCTCAAGAACACCTCTCAAAACATCCCCACAATGACACAATCCAATCCCTAACATGATCTGGTCAATCATCCTCATCATCTGAAGTAGTCTATCACTCTGACGAATGTCGAGATCCTAACAAGTTGGAAGTCCACCACTCCCAATGCCTGTTGAAATATCTATGAACATATCCAATAGAGTCTAAATTTTCTGGTGTGCACTGATCACATGGCCCCAATGAAAGACCTATGTCATGTCCATAATGCACCATGTCTCATCCAATTGGCTCCAGTGATCCTCTCCTCTCCTTCTCTATATGATGAGGGAAGCAAATAAAAATAATAAATGCCTCTGTGACTTTCTACAATACTAGGAAGTCACAAGTATGTTGGTCAACCCTAAGGGTACAACCAAGAGAGAATAACAAATTTTGGAAGCATACCTGGGCCTATGTGGCTCCTTGATCATCAAGAGATATGTCTCTCCCTAAGGCTCACCCATCCACTTACCGATCCTGGGTAACTATAGCACCCATCCACAGGATGCTAAGCAATTAACAATTTATTCAAACACATACACAATAACAACTTCGTTTTAGCATAATTCCATTTTCATTTACACAATTATTCTACATTGCTCAATGATAAATTTAATAGCATGATGAAATAAGTAGTAGGCTAACTTTAAGAATTAAGAACTTAAAACATAAGTATACTCAAAACATCAATAACAAAATATCACTGAAAAATACCTCCTCCTTAGCTTGTCGAAGCTCACCGGTTGTACTGTAGTCCTGGGCGCTTCCAAGCATTCCTTCCCCGCTTGTCCAGAGTGAAACAACGGAATCCTCCCTGCCAACTAGGAGCCTAGCCGGCTTCCTAGCTCCAAGAAACCTTTCGGTTTCTTGGCCCTCCGTGCCCGTGACTCCAAGAACAGCAAAGCACAAATGCTCAAAGGAAACTATCACAA
>ML787558.1:357452-385441 GCA_009831015.1 Picea engelmannii
CTTATAGCATACACTATCTTCTTTATGTTTACGACATCCAAGTTACCTCAACATTATAGTCATTTAGCTATCACATAGCTCATGAACCTGTAGGTTAGTTTACCAATAACTCATATCCATGCATATTATCACAATATCATATAAGAATCCATATCTATAATGGAGTTCAATTAAGAAATGCATGTTTATTTTTACCAGTCCTTGCATCTATTATACATCCAAAAGATAACCTAAACTAGTATCCATGTACCAAAATTCTTTGTTTTAACTTTCATGATTAAACAATCAGAGAACCATCATTGTTATGAGCATATAATGGTAAGAATAATATCATGTAATAGATAAACATGTCCATATGTATTCATATCAAATGTCTAACTTAGTCGAACTAAATCTATTCAAATATTAAGCATTGAATTACTAACGTGAGTAAACAACAATTTCCTAACTGTCTAAGGCCAAATATGGGGCATTACAGTAACCTCAACTCAATGGTATGCTAGAGGACTTTGTCATAATGTCTCCCTGGCAGAAACACCCCACAACTCCATTATACACTATCATGTGCCAATGAATACCCCAACAAATAGTTTTTGATCATTGAATCATCTTGTACAATCCTGTATAATGTAGGTACTACTTTATCCACCACTCTACTAATGTCTCATGAAATTGACTCTTAGAGTGTGCCCATGTATTTTATATACATGTCCACCCAATCCACATATGCATATACTTCCTTGCAGCCTGGTCCACAAGAAACATGCTCAACTATCTCCTCTGTAGCTAATCCTTGATCCTTTAGTGGGGTCTCCAAAATAAATGTCTCATGAACCCCATAATCCAAAATAGGTACATGCTTAAAACCCTACGTGTCAAACCTCTCCTGAAGCACCTACAACTCTAAAAGCTTATTGTACGGGATCGCCATAAGAGGATTCTCCCTCAAACCATGAGTGTCACTCATGCCCTCATGTTTCACGAATGCAAAAGATGATGGAGTCTACACTATAAGTGATGAAGAGTGTTCCAAAATCAATTGGTAACAAACCACCTCCCTTTCCTTATCTTCAACGAACTTGAGAGAAAGGTCCCTATCCATGAACAAATACAAGTAACATGATTTCATCTACTCTAGTGCTTCTTTGATTATGTGCAATTTAGCACTAGTGAATCCACCTGCAACTCCTTTTTCCTCTACTCCATATGGGTTTTCCAAATAATATCTTTAATGAACTTATGAGCACTATCAACCCTTAGCAAAACTTGTACAATTTTCCTCTCTGTGACCAATAATCAACCCTCCAAAGCATGCAATGGTAAGGGTGTTTGTTCAATTTAATCATCATGGTTTGGGATATCACATAATATATTTTATGATTTACTTTCATCCAAAATAATGCTATCCCCATCAACAATAATTGATTCACTAGATGATGCCAAACAACCTATACTTACCATACATTGACCTATTAAATGATGGGACTCATATGAACTATTACCACCAAAATAAACCTCTCCTTTCTCATCCTCCATGCATGGCTCCTAAGAAGATGGATCCATATCCCACAACAATTTTTCAAATACCTAGTCTTCATCATATTCAGGTACAATAATGAATGCATCGTCATAAGTATCATAGATAGGATAAGGATAAATGAATTATTGTCATACTTAGGTTCTCACAAAACCTCATAATCATGAGCATCACTACTAAGGTATTGTTTCCCCTTGACCAAGTTTTGAGGATCCTTGGTCAGGCTTGACCTACTTTTGGGACTTCGATAGGCTGTCGAAGATGGAGCGCAAGTCGTAGAGGAGATCGTGGGATATCAGTCCCTTTTTAGGAATTTTTGGGTTGTGGTCTTATGTAACGGGTATGGGGATGTTGGCCCATGGGTTTACCCATGTTTAGGTCCAATTTTGTAATGTATAAATAGAATCTAGGCGATGTAAGTAAGTGTGTATGTGGGTGTGTATGCTAAGTGAAAAGTCACAAGAACACGATAACTTGCTAAGTTCTAGGGAAAGGGATGCATCTACGTGATGCTAGGTGCTAAGTGCAAGTGGTAAGTGTAATTTCTTTGTGCATACTGTGTGAGACTTGCAAAGCTAAGTGAAGGTGATTATAAGAGACTGTGAAAGGCTTTGTGCTGTAACTCAGGGAAGGAGGATCTAGCGAAGTGCGTAGATATCTTGTCCACTACGGAGTAAGAACTCAAGGCTCTGTGCATGTAGTTGATTGACCGAAGATAATAAAAGAGAACAAGAGTTGGTGGACGTAGCCCCAGGCTAGGGGCGAACCACGTATATCCTGTGTTGCTATGCTTTGTGCAATGTATTGATGTGTTTATGTGTTTACTTTATTAAGTGATTTGATATAGATGAATCATAGATAGATCTGTTAATGCTTTGTGCTTAATAATATGGATGTATGCCAGATCTAACCTATGTGAATATGCTTAGTGCTTGAATAGGCTATATCTGGGTGAAAACTGCAGTGCTCTGTAATTAGGGTTTTATCTGCGAAGTAGATGCTGGTTAAATACTGATGAGTTGTAACTGCTAAGTGCTTTGTTAAGGTGTTGTAATCACAGATCGGTGTCCCAGATAAGGTTGTAGACATCTAAGTCATGCAATCACCCCTGCCTCTACCTCGGGTGAGACTTCATCTTCTTCGCAGGTGTTGCCGAAAGGGTCGGTAGTTAGGGTTTTGTTGGTACGTTGTTGTAGCATTGAACCCTGGGTCTGCCCCTGTGCCAACAAATGGTTCTGTTGTCGGGACCTGAAACTGTGATTGCTGGGAACTAAAGAAAATAAAGCTTTGTGCATAGATCTGTTGATTTAGTGTGCAGTAATATAATTAACTTGTGAAGCTTCGTGCTAAGAAGAAAATTTAGATCTGAAGAAAAGAGGTAAGATCTGAAGGCTTTGTGCTTTGTTAAAGGTAAGAACAATGAAAAGTTTTGATTGAAAAAGGAAAGATAAGTGGAAATTTTTGTTTCAAAAGTATGGATCTAAGTATGTTTGATAAATTTTGTCCTAGCTTGAAAAGTAGGGCACAACTAGATGAAAGAAGGTTTGGTATGAGTAGATCTAATAAAAATAATGAAAGATATGTTATTCCTATGCATAGAAAAAATGTTTGGACTAACAAATGGATGAAGGAACCTAGAAATAATTTTTTCTAGGTTAGCTACTATGATCCTAGTGCACAGTACAAGAAAGGTTGGAGATCATTTCAAAGAAAGAGAAGATTAACTCTTTGTTATAATTGCAGAAGACCGAGACATATTGTTAAGGAATGCCCTTGTAGAAGACTTAGTTTTCTTTGTTGTCAAGCTATGGATCATGAAGTTTTGGATTGCCCTAGAATGATTGCTAAGGTTGAAAGAATGAATATGAGATAAGAAAACCCTAAGGAAGATCAAGAAGCTAAGACCAAGATAGAACCCCAGAAATAATCAGAGATTGTATTACTGCAAATGAAAGAAACCACTGAAATATCAACTTATCAGAGATCTTCAAAGAAAAAGAGTGCATAAAAACAAGAATAGGAGAATTCGACATAGACTGTGTTCTGGATGAAGAAACACAGGTGAATATTATGAAAGAAAGAACCTCGGAAATTTTAAGAAAGCCTGCTATGATTCCTTCATTAGGAGGAATAGGATTATTTAGAGGAAATATGATAACCCTATGTGGAAGACTCACCTAGATAGTTATGAGTGCTCATGGAACTACGAAAGAGGAAGATTTTGAGGTTGTTAAATTTATTGAGAACAATGCCCCATTTTCTATGTTATTAGGAAAACCCTGGATTGAGAGAAATCAGACCAGAAGAAAAGAAGAGGAAGTATTAGAACAAAAGAAGCAAGAATTAAAATATTTCATGACTAGGAGGATAGCGCACTTGATTGAAGAACAAGAGAACAGATCAAAGCTATTTAAAACCAAAAACTTGGATGTCAAAGTTGAACGAACACAAGAAGATTCACAGAAGAACGGATCACCTACCCCAGACAGAGAAGACGTATTGCCCTTGAACCCTACGAAAGAATCTCAACATCGCGTAGTTACTATACCAATAGGAGATAAGAATAAGAATGGAAAGAGGAATACTGAGACGAAGATCACTGGGAAGAAGGATAGAAAACTCAGTAAGAAGAGAGAAAAAATAGAAAAGTTACAGAAGGTCCCAGAGGGGACTTCGCAGAAGGAAGGTTTGAAAAACTGTAACTTCATCGAGATATCAGAACAACAGAACATGGCACTTCGCCATGGCGAAGCGATATAGTCGTTGAAAACATTATACCCGTTATCTTGATGCCATGAATGGTTAGAACAACATTTATGACTAGAAATCTCATCATCGGACCATTGGGACCACGCTATAATGGACAAAACTGCATTGATGAAGGCCTCTTGTCCATTGGAGAAGATCTGTTACATCGATGTCAACTTATTTCATTGATTGTTGCACTGAGAACACTTTTGTGAATTGTATCCAAGCCAATAAGAGAACTCATTGCTACCGCATTGTGTTTATTGAGATCAACACCTGTTCCATTACTTTGAGCATTCATTCATCCACCTGAGTTATCTGATATGAGCGTGTATGTCGGACGAGCTCAGCGTTGTAGAGAAATTCGTCGAAGAAGTTCTAATCGACCTTATGGCAGAGAGATTTCCACATGAGTTAAATCTTCATCGACGCAAGGAGTGAAAGCCTCCCCATCAACTACTCACGGATCCAGACCATCTCACATTGCAGATGAGAAAAGAACCAAGAACAGAGATGACTTAGCGAATATGAAGTTAATCCCATCTATTCTACCTGATTACATCCTGCCTCTAGACGGCGCAGTGAATCGTGACAGTGTCCCGAGGGACTTCGACTTCACAGTCATCATGACATACCTCCCGAAGGGGATACGTGCAGTCAGACCGCAGTTGGAGAGGATTCCAATCTTAAAGATCAATGACTATAAGCTAGGGGATCGCAAGACCTACGACATGCTCGCACCTCACAATTACTTGAATAAGATGAAGGGAAAGATATCGAAGATCATTCCCCAACCATGGACCATGAACATCGCACAATCCACTATCCTTAACATCATGAAAATTCCACACTTTGGAAGGCACCAGGAGGTTAACGTGTGCGTTTAAATCCTGTTGTCATTCTTCCACGAGGCTTATTTATGGTTAGACAAGCATATTACCGTCGATCCAGCGTTGATCCATATGATCACCAAATTGATCATGCAGGGACCCGACCCATAGGACTTCCACCCAGGGAAGGTTGCAGACCGCGCCCTGGCACAGAAGATTAAAGACATCTATGGCGATGTAGAGAAGGGGACGCGAGGTTACAAGGTAGCTTCCATTCAGAATGGTGTTGTGTGCCTTACTTGCTAGTTGATTGCTGGCAAGATAGTCTGAAAGAACAGACCCACGCATGTCACAGGGTTTGTGGTTGACCTCATAGAAAAGTGCGTGGAGGGATTATAGATGAACTGGGCGAAGTACATAGTTAACCATCTAGAATTCGTTTGTCGCGAAGCTCAGGATCAGGGCTACAAGTTCCACTTTAGCTGGTTGTTGATCCTCATCGTGTTTACAGCTTGGGATATGTCAGAAAGTGTGACCTTCCTAGACATTGAGAAGTTCGAACCACTTGATTTGAAGTTCACCACGCTCTGGTACTCGAGCGAAATGGGAAAATAGTGGAAATCGAACGCAGTATTCCATACCTACTACTTGCAACTGAAAAGGGATATCAAATCGTTCCCCTGGATGATGCCAAACACTTTGGATAGGTTCAGACCCCTTATGAAGTTTCACGTAGATAGGCATTTCATATATATCCCCACATGCACAGATGAGAATAAAGAAGAGCTTCAGTTATACTATAAGCTCACCGAGGAGGACCTGGAAGAAATCACTAAGGAATGGCTCGCAGAGTTCATTATACCAGTTGCTAAGATAGAATTGTCTGACCCAAACCTCATTGGAAGCCCAATAGTTACCCGCAAGGAGTATAATGCACCCAGCAGTAGTAGAAGGAAGAAGAACGAAGATGTACAAGAACTGAGAAGTGGCTCAGAAGAGACTGCCTCATATTCACCTGGCGGAGGAGGAGGTGACGAAGTGGAAAAGGAGGAGAAAGAAGAAAAATAAGGGGAAGTAGATAAGCAGGAGCAAGGTGAAGTAACACTGCCATGGAACCCCCTTGATGACAGAAATCCATCGAAGAAAAGGAATGTTTCCCCCACGAAACCTATATCACAGAACAAATCCAAAGCAAGCAATCTGAAGCTTCATATTGTACACACGATTGATGACTTTGATTTCATCATCGCAACCGTATCAAACACTTCGCAGGACATTTTGCAGAACAACGAAGCCAAGAAAGAAGCCATGTATGATAGAATCGCGACAGAGTGGAGAGGGGTACAACAAGCCCTTCACTCTAGCCGTGAAGTGTCCACTGTGACCCCACCATCAAAGGAAACAGAGTTGGGAGATGAGCCTGCCCAACTCCGCAAACTAGCTGATGCGACCGAAGCCCGCCTTCGTCGAGCGCAAGAAGAGAAAGAACAGGCCACAGTGCCCTTGAAGAAAGAACAAGAAGAAATGGTAGAGGAACGTCGGGTTGCACAAAAGGAGAAAGAGGACCTTCAAGCCAAGTATGAAGAATAGAGAGTGTAGGCCAAGCAAGAAAAAGAACAATTTCTCACAGAACAACTGGGAGTCAAAGAAGCAATCGACATATCACTTCGCTCTGTGACAGGATTAGATCCAAATGAAGAAGACCGAGTGGAGCATAAAGTAGCACAACTCACAGAATCTATCTAGCAGCTACAACAATGAATAACATACCTATAGCTCTGAACAGTACCCAACACTCTGCCGGATGTACGAGATCAAAGAGAAGCAATTGCTCGAAGCGCAGTTGAAAGAATCAAGGGCCTTGCCAAGGAATGCAAACAACTAAGTGATTGTAGTGCCCAAACTTATGAGAGACTCACTGAGGATTTTGAATTAAAGGCACTGGAACCATAGCTCCAGGAAAAAAAGTAGCAAGCATAAACAATACAGGCACAGTTGAAGCCCCTATCAACAGTCGAAAGGATGAAGCGATCCCAAGAACAGCGCAGTGCCCAAAAATAGGTCCACACCATTTAGAGCAGAGTAATGGAAGTGACTCAGAGACTCCAACCAATTCAGGATGAGGCTTCTCAACTATTCACAGAGATTGAAGGCTGAGGAACATAACTCGAGCAAATCATCAGTGCAACTGAACAACGCTTAGAGGGACATGTCAATGAAGAAGTAATCCAAGAGTTCGTCGAACATGAGGTCGTGGCACAATAATAGGTTGAAGCAGCTCGAGCCAAGCTCAAGGTTTTCGAAGTATAGCTACCCATACCAGAGTGACTCGGGACGAGTCACGGGTGAGTGTTGGGGTCCTGTTGTCCCTTGACCAAGTTTTGAGGATCCTTGGTCAGGTTTGACCTACTTTTCGGACTTCAACAGGCTGTTGAAGATGGAGCACAAGTCGTAGTGGAGATCACAGGATCTTGGCCCCTTTTTAGGAATTTTTGGGTTGTGGACTTATGTAATGGGTATGGGGATGTCGGCCCATGGGTTTACCCACGTTTAGGCCCGATTTTGTAATGTATAAATAGAAGCTAGGTGATGTAAGTAAGTGTGTATGTATGTGTTTGTGGGTGTGTATGTTAAGTGCAAAGGCACAAGAATGCGATACCTTGCTAAGTTCTAGGACATGGGATGCATCTATGTGATGCTAGGTGCTAAGTGAAAGTGGTAAGTGTAATTTCTTCGTGCATAATATGTGAGACTTGCAAAGATAAGTGCAAGTGATTGTAAGAGACCGTGAAAGGCTTTGTGATGTAACTCGGGGAAGGAGGATATATCGAAGTGCGCAGATCTCCTGTCCTCTGCGGAGTAGGACCTCAAGGCTCTGTGCATGTAGCTGATTGAACGAAGATAATAAAAGAGAAGAAGAGTTGTTGGGCGTAGCCCTAGGCTGGGGTTGAACCACATATATCCCATGTTTCTATGCTTTGGGCAATGTATTGATGTGTTTATGTGTTTACTTTCTTAGGTTCCTTGATATAGATGAATCATAGATAGATATGTTAATGCTTTGTGCTTAATAATATGGATGAATGCTAGATCTAACCTATTGTCAGGCTGTTGTATTAAAGATTTTTAATTACCTAAAAACACTAAATTGTCAACCCAGGGTAAGTGAACTTAGATCTACTACACTATATGTGCTAGTAAGATTCTAATTCCTATCTAAAGGTTAGTCTGAGAAGAAAACACAAACTTACTCTTAGAAACTGAACCCTAATGATTATCTTAAAACTAATCATATATTTGTCTAATTCATCAAATGGAAACAGTTATGAGTTTAAGTAAAGGTATTTCTATTCCTAATCTAATGTAATCACCCAAGACTATCTATCATTATCTTAAACATCTAATCATCATCATATCTATCTAAACCATAAAAGAGAGATCATTTAAAAAAAACCTTTTAATCTAAGTATCAAGCAGTTCTAAATCTAACACAGGTGAAACAAATAAATGTCCTATTTTACCCTACAGGTACTGGAAGCTTCCTTTAATCAGACTATAAGCTATCTATCCTAACAGAACAGAGTAAGTATAAACTCAAATTATCTTTAAATCATGATCAAACTGGAAACAGGAAACTGGAAAACAGAGCAAATCTAGATTAAGCACTTGGTTCATTCTTCAAATTCTACAAGGATAAATAACTCATTCAACATTCATCGATCTATAAGATAATATCAAACTGAAAATGATCTAATCGAAAAATGGCTAAGCCAGAATTTAACAGAGTAATTTCGAGTTCAAAAACTAACTCACATGCAGATTCTAGAACTAAAAATAAACTAACTCTACTGTGGAAAAGAGACAGTGAATTGAACCTGTTGGTGGGCCCAACCAAGAGGTGCAATCGCCCTAAAACAAAACCAGAGCTACTCAGATTATTCCATGCAAAATTGTTTCATACTTCATGCTCCATAATTCATAAACAAACTCAAATAATTTGAACAGTGAATAACATAATGTATAGCAAATTGTATTATCATAAATCGTATCACATAGCATATCGTAACCAATGTTTCTTGAGAGTGATCTCAGTTTATATAGATCCTCTCCAAATAGTCTTGAACATATGTGCATTAATCTAAGCAAATCTTAGATCTGAAAATGACTCATAGTAAGTTAAAACTAATTTCACAGCTTCATGACACGCAATGTCAAGAAGAATGGATCATAAAGCATTATAATAAAACAGTTCTACAATCTCGCCCTGAGTCATCATATTGAGTTATGCTTCAATCAATTATATGAATTAGACTGTCAATCCAATATGGCCATGTCGTGCAAGTCTTTGGCATCTCCACTAAGTGGGAGCCGATACCTGGTACTGATAAGTCTATTTCAAGGGAACAAGTACCTAACTCATGTCACATTAGTATCAATATTAGTTTAAAATATCAAAATACATTAAAAATAACTTGAATCATAGGAATACCTTGAATAGCCCCATTTAGTTGTAAAAGGATGTCAAGTGTGTCATGGTAAGGCCAGAAGGAAATGATACTAGATATGAAAATGGGGGTATATCTGACATGATATAGGCAAAAATATAGTCAAAACTGGAGACTAACATTCCCCCAAGCTAAAGTCTTTGCCTGTCCTCAGACAAAAAAAATTCAAAAACTGAGATTCATCAGAGTGTTGCAGCAGCTGCAACCAACATTTGCAATTTCTCATGTTTCTTCATGTTTCTGATTTCCTTCTTAAGAACTCGATTAATGGTGATGTGCTTCCTGGCAATCTTCTGCAGTCTCCTATTCTTCTGAAAAATACCTTTATTTTTTCATTTTAATCGTTCAATCTTTGACAAGAAGTGAGCTTGCCTGAGTTTCATAAGTTCATTTTCTGTTTTGATGTGTCGATCCAGTATGGTATATTCATGTAACTTCTCTTTTAACCTGTGATTCTTTTTTTCCTATCTGACTACCATTGGTCGCAAGGATCTACTGGAAGAAATTTCACAGTAAGATTCGAATGTTTTACCATGACCTTGTTGTGTTTGGGGGCTGGACGCATGAGTGAAATCATCTGGTCTTTGAACATGGGTGTCGACACGACTAGATTCATGAGTAAACTCGTCATATACTTGAACAGGGGTGTCGACTGGATTGGGTTCATGAGTAAACTCGTCATATACTTGAACAGGGTTGTCGACTGGGCTAGGTTCATGAGTGAACTCCTCATACACCTGAACATGGGTATCAACTGGCATTTGAATTGTCTTGTCCCGCCCAATTTTTTTGGGTGCATCATATTGCCGATTGACTTTACGGACTTTTCGAATCAATTGGGAGAGATTCCATGTCATCTCAAAAGACTCTGGAGCCTCCTCATGATCATCCATACTTTTTAATCTTTCCTGTAATGGGTAACTAGGCACGGAGTTACCCATATCTGAAAGTGTGCATGTGCATTTTCGTTTGGGATTTCTCCTAGGTTTGTCAATTAACTCCTCAATTTGTTCCACATCAATAATATTTTTAGCAGTTGGAGGAGAAATTAGAATTTCAACATTTGCCTCTGTAGGGACAGTGTTTTCCACTCTTTCATGGTTAGTTTCCACACCATCAGAACCATGGACATAAAACGAATGTTCTGTGCTAGGATTATCATCACTGGCCTCAATTGTTCAGTCTGGTGTATTCTCAGGGTCATCACAGATTTTGGTCAGGGTTTTAACAACCTTTTTCTTAGAGTTCGACTTCTTCTGTGGAGGAGCGGACTCAATATTTTTATCTTTAGATTTGTCAGAAGCTAGGGTTCTTACAACAAACATATCCCAAGATTCCTGTTTGTGGGATAACGCAAACTTAACCAAAATTTTGACAAGACCAAAAATGAAACAGACTGCCTCTAAAATCTTTGGCTTTACGAACTTGTTTGGCCATTTTCTTCAAACTCTTCAACAGAAAATAGGGGATGTTCACCAAATGGTTACCTTTGAAATGCAGTAGGAGTCGAGCATGACATGGAAACACGATCATGTATTGAACTTCGCAAGTGAGGTAGCGTTGAATTATAGACAGGAACTGAGCCCATTTTGGTTCCAACCACGACCTTGATGTGCCTTCTGACCATTGTAATTTCTGATACTGGGGTTGTAGGAGCTACGTGCAGAGCTTCTTGTCGACTAGCTGGCCCTTGATCCATTTCTGACCAGTGCTGGGTAATTGAATTGATTTGAAAATGAACTTCTCTGTGACTTCAAATTCCAGCTCGCCCACTTTAGCTAGTCCACCATGAAAGTGGAGAGCGAATTGAAGTGTAATCGTATCATCATACCCATCAAATTTCTTGAAGAACGGCTCCCATCCAACTTTCTGAAAAATTTGTTTGGTAGCTTCATACTCAGGAAGAGATTCCAAATCTACATAAGTCTCAGGTTCATGACGATTCGCCACCATAATTCCACTCAGTATAACAGGAAAGGTTCAAAGGTGAGCAGTGGAATTAGATGAGGGCAACAAGGGAATAGAGTATGATGTGTGAAATAGGTCATGGGAGGAATTATAGAAGGACGTTTGAAATGTCGTGAGGATCAATAACGTGTAAAGAAATGATGATGTTCGTACATCTTTTCAAAATATCATTTCATATGAGTTGTGTCGAATTCAACCATAATAATGCAATGCATTTTCCATGATATGAAATGTCAAGAAGGATTGAACTTAGCTTGTTAAGTACAGAGTATGGGGATAATGAAATGTCATGGAGTATCGAGGCATTCCTAGTTCAAGTTATTAATATGTAATTTAATAAATTAAACTAACATGAAACTAAGTGTACCTGAGTGCAATTACCTACTCCCTGTTATGCATTTCTTACTGTAGAGATCTTGAAGTCAAGTCTGAATCTAGAGATCACCAAAATTGTAACTAGAATTTGTACTGCTGATAACTATTGTGACTGATGGATTATGTATGGCACTGACTGGTACTGATGAAATAACCCGAAATCTACAGAGAAACTTGAACTAGTAATAACTTGCTGAGAAAAAGACTTCCTATTTATAAAAGCAAATTATCTGATGGCTTTCCCTGAACCTGTCTTCTGTTCATTCCTGAAAGGAACCAATTAAAATTATGTCTTCAATAGCTTCAAATATTTAACCCATGGTACAATTCATATTTGTGTGAATAAATGTTCTGGAGTCAAACACAAAAAGAAATCATTGGATTACCGACCATTGATGAATGTCGTTAACCAATGCGAGATGACCCACTAGTGATGTCAATGGGCCTCAAGGTACCTATAGTACATCCTAACAGGTACGGATAAAGGTCTTGGTGTCAAGTCACCTGTAGGATCTATCAACCAAGAGACATTGATGTATTCCCATGGTTGTTAGCAAGGAAATCTGCCATTGAGGCATGCAGATCCCAGGGTACTAACTAGTCTCTAATCTCTACTCCAGATAAGGTGTTGGTGTCGATGGAGTGAGACTTGTTGGAAGGTGGACCTTAACATATCCCACATCATCCAATGTGAGTGCAGATAGAAATCTTGCAGAGAATAATTTTTGGAACAGTAATCACTTGTGGATTTTATGATCCCAAGTTAGTGTATGCTCATTACTTTCTCATGTTTTGAGAGTCTGAGAAAATGCTAAAAGAAAACTCTAGGGGGGTTTCTTTCCCATCATAATCTATCAGGCCTGGTAAAGAATAATCCTATCCCTGATAAATGCCCTTTTCATACTTTAATGAGCAATTCAAAGGGAGCAAACAAGCTCAGATTTATTAATTTCAAAACAAGACAGTGTATATTGATAAGAAGATTTGATAAAATAAAATGATCTTACCTTCTTACCTATTGCGAAAAAGTGACGAAGTTCTATTCTGTACTTGCTTTAAAAATCCTGTAAAACTGAAAACAATATGTCAACATATCCAAAAATGTTTTTTTTATATATATATATATTTTATTATTTATTTATTTATTTACTTATTATTGAAATTTTATTATTTACAAAATCTTGAAACAACAAAAATGATCAAGGATTAGCAGGAGGAGAAGACTCTTCTCCTACTATCTTTATTTCTGGTTGTTTAGCAATTTCCTGTAGAAAATCATCTCTTGACAAGGGTTTGTTATACACTTTTAATCGATGTCCATTTACTACAAAGGAATTTTGAGAGTCATCTATGGTCTTGATTCTGACAGATCCATTATCAAAAACAATTTCCACTTCATAAGGTCCCAACCATCTTGTCGTAATTTTTCCTTTGAAAGTTTTATATTTGGAATCAAAGAGAAATGCCCAATCCCCTGGTCGAAAATACTTTTTCTTAATGTATTTATCATGCCATTTTCTACGTTGATTTTGTACAAGGATAGTTCTTTGAAGAGCATCTTGCCTAATTTCTCCCAATTCATTTAATTGCATAACTCCCTGTTTTTGTGCCTCATCCAAATTCAAACCCAATTCTGCTGCTATGCGGAACGTATGAATTTAAAATTCTATGGGAAGTTGAATTTTACAACTATCGCAGCTTTTACATATTTTTTTGCATCCATAAACAGTGTCGGCCAATAATATCCTGATTGTAAGACTTTATATGCCATTCTCTTATCAGAGAAATGTCCTTCACATGGCCCATCATGGCAAGCCTAAAGGATATCGAGAATCTCATCTTCCCGAACGCATCTCCTAATGATCATATCATGAATTGTATAGAAAAGATCACTTCCTACCCAAGTGTAATAAGCACTTTGCTGGACAATTATTTTCTTTTGTGGTGGTGACAAATGAGTTGGCAGTCTCCCTGTAGCTAAGTAATTTGTCGTATATGCAAACCAAGGGGTATTAACAACTACTGCAAACAGATGTTCATCATAGAAATTATCATTCACTGGAATGTCAGTACTATCTTGAGGAATATGAGAAAGAAAATCCGCAACTACATTTTTTTTTCCTGGCCGATCAACTATAGTGATGTTAAATTCTTGAAGTAGCAAAAGCCATCGTTTGATTCTTCCGGTAGTAACTGGTTTGTTCATAAAAAATCTAATAGCAGAATGGTCGGTATGTACAAAAACCTCATATCCAGTGATGTAATGAAAAAAATTGTTAATGGCATGAACTACAGCCAAAAATTCCTTCTCTGTTATAGTGTAGTTCAATTTAGGGGGAGTAAGGTTTTTGCTAGTGAAGTAAATTGCATAATTTTGTTGGTTTTCTTTTTTTCCAAGCACTCCTCCTAAAGCAGTGTCTGAGGCATCAGTTGAAATATGGAAAGGAAGAGACCAATTTGGTCCTCTTAGAATAGTTGCCATGGACAATTTTGCTTTCAAATTCTCAAAAGCATTCTAACAATTGTTATCCCAACAAAATTCTGCATCTTTTGCTAACAGTTTAAACATGGGGCTGGCTATCTTTGTAAAGTTTTCAATAAATCGACGATAATATCCAACATGTCCCAAAAAACTTTGCACATCTTTTTGGGTTTTCGGAGAGGAAAGTTTAACTATCACTTCAATTTTGGCTGGATCAACTTTAATTCCTTCTGCAGAAAAATGATGACCCAACACTATTCCCTCAGTTAATAGCATTTTACATTTTTCGTGACTAAGGGATAAATTTGATTCCTGACAGCAAATCAAGACTTTCTCAACATTACTTAAGGCTTCTTCGAAAGTGTTACCATAAACAGTAAAATCGTCCATGTACACTTCCACACAATCATGAATTAAGTCAGTAAAAATCCCAAGGACTGCTCTCTAAAATGTAGCAGGAGCATTGCATAGTCCAAAAGGTAGCACTTTATAAGAATAAGTTCCCAAAGAACACTTAAATGTTGTTTTTCCCTAGTCTTCAGGAGCAATTTGAATCTGATTGTATCCACTATATCCATCCAGAAAGGAAAAGTATCTTTTCCAACCAAGGTATCCAAAACCTGATCTATAAAGGGAAAGGGAAAGTAGTCCTTCAGGGTTGCCTTGTTCAACTCCCTAAAGTCTACACACATTCTCCATTTCCCTGTCATTTTCTTAGGTACCACAACAAGAGGTGAAACCCACTTGCTGTCAGAAATTGGATAAATGAATCCTACGTTTAATAATTTTTGCAACTCTTCTTTCACAAAATCTTTTAGGATTGGATTCATACGCATTTGTGGTTGTCTTATTGGGGTTATATCTAGTTGAATATATATGTGGTGAATGCAGGTGTCATGATGCACTCCTCTCATATCAGTGTACTCCCATGCAAATACCCCTGACTGTTCTTTCAAAAGATTTGTTAACTGCTCCTATTGGCTGAGACATAATTCATAATTGATGTATAGACATTTGCCTAGGATAAGTTCTACTGGAATGGTATATGACCCCGGATGCTCATCAATGGAGAAAACCATAGATGGTGAAAACAAGGAAAATAATTCACTTCGTTCTTGAAATTATTCTCTGAAAATTTGGTCGTATTGAAAATATGTTTGTGGAAACTCGACATTTTCTGTCACAGAAAGAAATTGGCTTAAAATATCATTCTCGGTTGGTTCTTGTAGCACATGAAATTCATCAACAGAGAATAAAGATTCTTCCTCATCATTCTCATGATAGGGACATTTTAGCCACCATAATTCTTCTGTAACCGGTTGAGCAGGTGGAAAAAGAGTAAGTTTTTGTGAAGAAATGTCATTTGAGATGAACATATCCCCACCACAACATCCTATGAAATCATTGGCCATAGCCAACCAAGGTCTCCCTAAAATGATTGGATGGCCTTTCGTGGGATCCTTTGAATGAATAATCATGAAGTCGACAGGATATTCCCACGAACCTAATGTAACAAGAATGTCATCAAAGACCCCAGCAGGTTTTATAGTTGTTCTATCAGCAAGTTCAAGAAATGTAGGGGTAGGGTGAAGGAACTGACTTAGTTGCAACAACTCAACTGTATTGATAGTCATTATATTAATGGTTGCACCTAATTCGACTAAAGTGTTACCAATAGAAACATTGTTGATAGTAACTGAAACTATTGGGTTCTCGGGGTTGGCATACTTCACAATTTTAGGAGCTTTAGAAATAAAATTCGATGACTGGCCTACTAGGTGTATCGTGGGTGGATCTTTTTGTTTCCGACCTGGTTTCTTAATGCATATTTCTTTAATGGTCTTGGCGTAGATTGGAACATCTCTGATCACTTGTAACAATGGAATCTTAACACAAACATTTTTTAGTTCATTCATGATGTCAAACTTAAATTGAACAATTGCTTTTTCAATGAGCAACCTCTCAGGAAAAGGAGGTGTTTGGGAACCCGAGTTTTTATGTTACGCTGTGATTCAGATACTTTATTCTTTGGAATGATGACATATTTCAAAGATACCTCATTTGATAAATCATCTACAAGTTCTTCTTCATGTTCTTGGATAATTACCTTTGGTGTTGTTCTTGTTACAGGCTGAGTTTTATTTAAATTTTTCCCAGATCTCAGCTGTATTTCTTATATGGAAATGGGGTTTATGGTGTAAGCTGGGTAATTTTGAAAATCAACACTATGGAGTGGAAAAGGTGTTCTGTTGTTAGGATTTGAAATGGGTTGAGCGGGTAATATGGTGGGACGAGGTGGATTTTGAGGCTGCTGAGGAGTTTGTTGAATGGGTGGTAAAGGAGGTGGAGTAAAACCAGGCAATAGCTAATGTATGTTTGGAGGGTATTGAGTACATGGATGCTGGGGAATTGGTACCGCATGCTGTTGTTGGTTATTTCCATAATTATGTTCTCTCCATCCCTGGTACCAAGGTTGAGCAAGGACATTTTGCGGAGGCCAATTTGGCCAGTTCCATGGATGTTTTTGTTGTTGAGAAAAGGGTGGAGGGGTCGTTCTTGATACATATTTGAGTTCCTAGGTTGCCAAGGCCTCTTAGGTGCAGATGGAGTCCTTGGAGCTTCCCCTCCATTGAATATAGCTTGCAATCCTAGTAAGGATGGAAAATCTTCTGTTTTATGATTTTCAGTACATATTGAACATACAGAAACATGGTCCAAAGGACATTCTCATAAAGGATGCCTTTTTCTGCATTTTGGGCAGAATATGCTTAATACAAGGTTTTCCTCTTCCTTCTTTTTCTTAATCTTCAGAGTGTCTAATTGAGAGCCAATTGTTCCTAAAATGTCTGTTTTAAAATTTTCCAAGAGGTTTCCCAATTCAATTCTAGTAACTCCACTAGATGTGGGTACTTTGGTGTTTTTGTTGACAGGTTCTCTCACACTTTTTGCAGTTTTCCCCCTACTTATCGAGTAAGTTCTACATAGTTCACTGAGTGCTTCAAAGTCTTTTTGATAAATGTCTCCTGAAACCATTAAGTTGAGAGTGTCAATGTACTCATTTGAAACCCCTTTTAAGAAAAGAGTCTTGATTGCTTCATTTTGGAGATCATTATATTTGGATTTTTGAAGAGTATATGTAAATCTTTCTAAGAAATCTTCAAGGATCTCTTCATATTATTGTTGCATTTTAAAAATATCATTTCGAGAATCCTTGGGTCTACAATAGTCCTGGTACTTCTTTAAAAATTTTCCCTTCATCTTCCCAAGATCTAATGATGTACTCTCCTAAACTCATGAACCAACGTAATGAAGAATCTTTTAGGGTAGCAGGAAACAACTTCAGCTTATGTGCATCCTGGAGATAGTTATAACTCCTGCACAGGATGTCAAACTCAAAAAGAAAGACATCTGGGTCTTCACTACTTTTCCCATAAAAGGTTGGTAGTGCCGAAGGTGGGATATTTTTCATATTGACATTCTAGACCAAATCCAAAATAGGAAACCCAAAGGTGGTTTCTGGTCTTAGATCAGTCTCTACTTGTTCTTCTTCTTCATTTTCAACATGAATTTCTCCTCGTTCTCTTCTATCCAATTCTCTCCCTCTTTCTGCCATGTTAAAAGAATTACCAAAAATTGTATATGCAATATGATCTTTCTTTGGTGAGGGTGTGAAATCCCACCTCTCTGGATTCTTTTTGACAGAATTGCTATCTCCTATTGGTTCTTTTGAGGATCCTATTACCTTTGATTCAACAATTGCAGTTGTTATTTGTGAAACTATAGTGTCAGGGTTCCTGAGAATAGCTTGCACTTCTTCTGGATTAACTGTGGCAACCAAGTTTGGATCACCAAGAATTTGAATTTGTTGGTATGTGGTGTTTCCTGGTTCTATGTTTTGCTCTATGGTTTCCTCATCCAGAGTTCCAGTCTCAGTTTCTATTGCTTTTTGGGTGGAGGTTTCTTTTTTTGTTGTTTTGAGTTTCCCCTAAATCTACCCCTATGATCTCTATTTCTCATGAAAACATACTAGATAAAAGAAAAACTAAGATTGAGTTTCAGAGGAACCTGTGATAACAGATGTGTCGGTTCTCACCCTTCGTTTCACAGCTCCTCTTTCTTCAACCTGCTAACATGCCACACCAAACCAAATATATTCTAAGAAAATAACCAAAACAGTTATCTAACTTACCTTCTAAACAACTCCCCAACAACGGCGCCAAAAATGTCAGGCTGTTGTATTAAAGATTTTTAATTACCTGAAAACACTAAATTGTCAAACCAGGGTAAGTGAACTTATAGCTGCTACACTATATGTGATGGTAAGATTCTAATTCCTATCTAAAGGTTATTCTGAGAAGAAAACACAAACTTACTCTTAGAAACTAAACCCTAATGATTATCTTAAAACTAATCATATCTTTGTCTAATTCATCAAATGGAAATAGTTATGAGTTTAAGTAAAGGTATTTCTATTCCTAATCTAATGTAATCACCCAAGACTATCTACCATTATCTTAAACATCTAATCATCATCATATCTATCTAAACCATAAAAGAGAGATCATTTAAAAAAAACCTTTTAATCTAAGTATCAAGCAGTTCTAAATCTAACACAGGTGAAACAAATAAATGTCCTATTTTACCCTATAGGTACTAGAAGCTTCCTTTAATCAGACTATAAGCTAGCTATCCTAACAGAACAGAGTAAGTCTAAACTCCAATTATATTTAAATCATGATCAAACTGGAAATTGGAAAACAGAGCAAATCTAGATTAGGCACTTGTTTCATTCTTCAAATTCTACAAGGATAAATAAATCATTCAACATTCATCGATCTATAAGATAATATCAAACTGAAAATGATCTAATCGAAAAATGGCTAAGCCATAATTTAACAGAGTAATTTCGAGTTCAAAAACTAACTCACATGCAGATTCTAGAACTAAAAATAAACTAACTCTACTGTGGAAAAGAGACAGCGAATTGAACCTGTTGGTGGGCCCAACCAAGAGGTGCAATTGCCCTAAAACAAAACTAGAGCTACTCAGATTATTCCATGCAAAATTGTTTCATACTTCACGCTCCATAATTCATAAACAAACTCAAATCATTTTAACAACGAATAACATAACGTATAACAAATTGTATTATCAGAAATCATATCACATAGCATATCGTAACCAACGTTTCTTGAGAGCGATCTCAATTTATATAGATCCTCTCCAAATAGTCTTGAACATAGGTGCATTAATCTAAGCGAATCTTAGATCCGAAAATGACTCATAGTCAGTTAAAACTAATTACACAGCTTCATGACACGCAGTGTCAAGAAGCGTGGATCATAAAGCATTATAATAAAACAGTTCTACAATCTCTCCCTGAGTCATCATATTGAGTTATGACTCAATCAATTATATGAATCGGACTGTCAATCCAATCTGGCCATGTCGTGCAAGTCTTTGGCATCTCCACTAAGTGTGAGCCGGTACCTGGTACTAATAAGTCTGTTTCAAGGGAACAAGTACCTAACTCATGTCACGTTAGTATCAACATTAGTTTAAAATATCAAAATACATTAAAAATAACTTGAATCATAGGAATACCTTGAATAGCCCCATTTAGTTGTAAAAGGATGTCAAATGTGTCATGGTAAGGCCAGAAGGAAATGATACTAGATATGAAAATGGGGGTATATCTAACATGATATAGGCAAAAATATAGTCAAAACTGGAGACTAACACCTATGTGAATATTCTTAGTGCTTGAATAGGCTAGATCTGGGTGAAAACTACAGTGCTCTGTAATTAGGGTTTTATTTACGAAGTAGATGTTGGTTAAATATTGATGAATTGTAACTACTAAGTTCTTTGTTAAGGTGTTGTAATCACAGATCGGTGTCTCAGCTAAGATTTCACACATCTGAGTCCTGCAACCATCCTTGCCTCTACCTAGGGTGAGACTTCATCTGCTTCGTAGGTGTTACCGAAAGGGCCGGTAGTTAGGGTTTTGTTGGTGCGCTATTGTAGCGTTGAATCCTGGGTCTTCCCCCGTGTCAATAGGTATGATGTTGAATCCTCAACATTAGTTGATTGGGACACCTCACCATGTGTTCCATCAACCTATCCATCATGTACGCTACTTTTATAAGCCTCATAGGACAATGCTAAAGGTGTACAAGATGTTGTTGTGTCATAATCCTCAATTTTAGAAACATCAGAATCTTTAGAAGCTAGTACCTTTTCACTTGGCACCTTTACCTTCTTGTCCACTAATACTTGGGATTCAAACCACTCGGGATGTTTGATGGTGAAAAAATCCTTGAATGACATGGTTACGTGAAATTGTTCACTAAGCACCATGTATTACCTCAAACAATCTATAAACTCCTCATTGTTTCCTTTATGTCCTATTTGTTGCCTCTTTGAACCATTAGGTACATTCTTCCCTACATTGTTTTGATGGCTTTCCATACCTTGCATCATCTGTTATCACCCCTTTGCAAGAGTATTACAAATATTCTTCACGTTGTATCCTACTTTTGTAAGTGATTTATCCCCTGTCTCCTTTCCTCATGAAACCAAAATCCCTCTCAAGATGGAAAGATTAAGGCTCGGATACCACTGTAATGTACCTATGTACTCTTGTTATGGTTTTTCTCACTTATGTAGAAATTGTATAAGTTTATTGTATGTTGAATTTCGTCAAACACTTAATTTGTAGGTAATTCTCACTGCTAGAACCCCCCCAAATCATTTTTGTGGTAATTATTTTGTTTTATAAAGTGTTATGAGTGGATTCAATTTGGTATAGATATGTCAATTTAACTCCTTTAATACAACAAGGGTATAAACAACAAATATAGGAAAACCCACAACACACATAACTAATATACTCAAAGAAACACATCAGGAATAATTTTATTCATTTCTAGCAAATAAATGAACCATAATACATAGAGATAACTCACAAGTGTGCTTGATATACTTCAAGTAATAGTCTTTATTTGTTGGAAGCATAATATTGTCTAGAGATTGCCTTCCAATGGAACTATTGTTGTTGCAAATGAAGTTGACCCAAAATGATAAATTGTTGCTACTTTCCAGAACTCAACTTGGTAAGCATAAATTCGCCACAATTGAGAAATATGGTATTTCTCTCAAACATAAAAGACATGTATGCAATAAAAAATCAAATCTGTTGTCCAAACTTGGCTTGGAGATGATAAATCGACTTTCTTGACACATAAATGAACCCAACCTCACATAAAATAACCTAGCATGAGAATCCATGATTTATCTTGAGGAAAATTGACTTCCCACATAAAAAAACTCAATCCACTAAGGAAAAAATCATTCCAATGAAAGGATATGACCTATATCCTAAATTATTTGGCCTCCTTCAAGCAAGTCGACCCCTGCAAATCACCACTCAGTCGCCACCTTTGAGAACTCAGCCAAAAATGAAGAAAAATATAGCCACCAAAAGATAAATCTGCTAGCATTAAAGCTAAATGAAGAAATATGGATGATATCTTCTCAATGACCAACTAGGGTGGATAGTTTCACCACCAAAACTAATCTCTAAAATATTCCTTAGGGTTTTTGTCCCAAGAGTTTGCAAAGACACAAAGAGCTCTCTCAAAACAATTTTATAAAATTTCAAGTGAATAATGAGTGAAAGGGGGTCCTCATTCCTTTTATCTCGTCGTTGACCCTTTTAGACCCTTTTTAACCTTTTAATAAAGTAAAGTGACTTTATAATTTAAATTTAAAAAAAATCACTATGTAACCCTTTTTTAAACTCCTTTTAATGCTTAAAAGTGATTAATTGGCTTCTAAGACATTCCCAGACGTCGGGAATCCCTTTCTAACTATCCCAAAAGTTAGATATTTTCATTCCAGTTCCAATGAGATATTACACTAAGTTATTCCCTCAGAAAATGTGATCCAAATTATACCATTAGTGCATTTAATTAAATTATGCCCAATAATAACCCAAAATTATGGGAATCATTGAAATTCCATGAAACCAAGAGTGAGTTGTGCGGAAATGATCCCACTGATGAAATATGGTAAATGGACTAGTCTAGGCCTCATCTAACTCCAAACTACTCGAGATCAATGTTAACCTTAGTTTGCCCCTTTGGTCAGGATGACACAAACCCAAAAGGTCACCTCCAACTGCAGATCAAGGGAATCCAAAAATGGGGACATTACAACCCTCCCTTCACAAAGATTCATTTTCCTCTAGAAATTTTACCACACCTTGATGTTCCATTGGTTGAACCGGACTAAAACTGAAAATTGATACCAGGGTCCCAAACCACACTCGAAGATGTGAAGCATCCTCCACTCGGCTTATGGTTCAACAAGGTACTGACATAAGAAACCTCCTGAATATTGTTGATAAGTACTAAAGAAACTCAATACTGCAACAACTCAATCAACCCATCAAAGAACTGCTCTATGAGGGAATCAATCTCCTGGAAGAAAAAAATGTCTCTCTCCTCTGTGTCAACTATTGAACTGTCTAATACTAAAATCTCAGGGTCCCAAGCTAATATCAGAAAGAACCCACCATATTGATTCTATGCCACTCTGATCATAATCATCTCACTAGCATGCCTAGTTGGCATCCTCCTCTCCTACAACTCCATGCTGACATACCTATAAGGGTTGATCCTACTACCATGAATAGTAGCCAACATAAGCAACCAGGTGAATTCATGTCCTGCAAATCCACTTCCATACTCGATCTCAAATATCATAAAAGGACATCCATCTCATGTCCTAGTCATCATAGTTTATGATAGCGTAAAGCTCCTCGTTGAGGTCATCTACCAAGGCCACTAGTGGGTTGTCTCCCAAATGGAATATATTCATTTGCGATGTACCGCTCCCAATAAAATTCCCACCGAGATTTGACATGGGGAATGGATTTAAGTAGCGCGAAGCTGATCTTTTCACTCTCTGTTTTTTTTTTGGATAAAGTAATAACCTTCTAGCAAATTCAACCATTTTTCTAGAGCATCTGCATCTATATAGCCTTCAAATAAGGGGATATCAAAATTGACTTGTACCTTGAAGGGTGTCGCACCTAAACTGTGCACAAGACCAGTGGGAATGATCTGATACATATATGCACTTTCTTGATCGGACCTTCCTAAATGTGAAAGATCATGTAGAGAGCCTGATCGAAGCTCGAGAAGTTGATCATATCTTGAGTGATCATGAGAAGTTCAAAACAACCCTGATTGCTTGCTTGCTCGAACAGGCTCAAATATCATATAAACAATAAACTTAGATGGTTGATCAAAAGACCTTCCATCAGGTTGATGATCACTCTGAAATCACTACTTATGGAAGATTCCTCGGTTGTCATTGGTAGTCATCGAAGGATCTGAGTGAATTATTTCATCATCCCCTTCCTCTGTCGCACGAGGGATTCCAAGAGCAACGTATTGAAAGGACATTCTTCTATGTCGTCTCTCTTTTCTTCTACTATGGGAGGTTTCTCAGGCTGGCTAAAGTGGTTGTCCTCAAGAGAAACTAGCTTGAGACCCAACTCTCTATACCATGACCTCATCGGGGACATGCTAAGAGAAACAACAAGGAACAAACTTATCTAATACAACTGATATAGATTATGCTGAGAAATAAATGGGCTGCAAATGAAAATATAGCAGAGAACACAAAAATACAATGGAACCCAACTTATATTAATGAATAAAGTAGAAAAACAATGTATAACACAAACTCACTAGAATGGGGTAGCTTATCTCTAAAGAGAAAGAGATGTTGACTATCTTTCATTCGCAAAAATATTTACATCACAGTCCATTGTATGCTTAAAGGACCTCCTTCTCCTCAATTATATATGAGAGACTGAGAAGAGAATAATTCCCATGATGTATGTGAGATAAATTGGTCTAAGTTTACAAAATTCCATATGCATGTAAAACACTAGGACTTCTCACGATCACCCATACCAATACTACTCTAGCCCAAGCACCCTTAACTACAGAGTTCTAATAGGGTACAAACCATAAATGCTATGTTGTAGGCATGTACATAAGACCACTAGGAAATCATTACATGATGTTGCAATTAACAAATAGAATTGACATTACATTACATTCCTCATCAAAAAAGTGAATATCATGGTTTTTCAAAATCAAAAATTCAAAAACTTTGATTCAATGGAATAAAATATATGTTATCACAAATAAAAATTTGTAATTATTGTGTAATAAAATATAAAATAATAAAAAAAATTAACTCATAAAAATAATTTAAAAACATCTTGTATTATCATGCTTATTATTCATCATCATATCTATTTCTTCATACAATATTCACATAATAAATTTTACAAATATACAAAACAAATTTTCTTGAATCATATAAAATTATCACACAAATTACTAATCATGATATTTATTAAAAAAAAATCCATTAACTCCATAATAATAATAACAACAACAACAAACTTGATATAAATTAAATATTCTAACTTATATAAATAAATATCTAAAATAAAGTATTTTATATAAGGAAAACTATTGAAAGCACTTTAATCAATTACTTGATGAATATTTCACATACGCATATTTCACCATACTAATTACATAACAAGGGCGGAAACTTTTTTTATACTGCCTTTTAATAGTGACGGTATGTAGTTAAGAGTTTTCTCTCATGATGGAGTGGATGCGACAGTCGGTGGCAAGCGCTATCGCTGCTGTAGAGGTAGAAAAAAAAACAACGAATGTCATAATAATATATGCCTCTGAAACCAACAAATTGGGAAGCTCCAATAACGTTTCATACTTACCAATGAGATGTTAAAAAAATACATTATTTTAAGAAATAATTTTTTCAATATATTTAACAGTGGGTCTATTGCATAAATTTGTAAGTCAAACGATCAAAGAAGAACGAACACGATTAGGTCTATTGCATAACTTTTTAAGTCAAAATAAATTAATATAACGATCAAAGAAGAACGAACACGATATACCATGGAGTATAATAAGATAATATAATTAAATAAGAATGCCATATATATACAATCAACCTAACACACAGGTCAATCAAGTCCTTCAAAACCATTTTAAATACCTAATACTATGGAACTCTATGAAGTGCACATATTCATAAATTAGGTTTCTTACATAATTGGTATTTTATATAATAACATAAAAACATAGTGGAGAAAGGGATGAATTAAAATGTGTTTCAAATAATTGTGATAAGCACATTGTTTCTTATATTCATAACAATATATTTTAAGCACATTGTATTGCAAATAGAAATAACTTTGACCAAGGCGTGGTATTATTGAAAAGCTCCTCGTTTTACAGTTGCTTAATTTTGTGTATTGGGTTGTTTTTTATACATTATGGTGTTATTGTCCCTAAATGAATTGGCGTTATCTTCACACACTCATTAATTCCTTTCTGTATAAATGGATGGTTTCCCCAAAAATACTTTTCCTATGGTATTTGAATTTCTTAATATGGGGTTCACATGCCTTAACTCTCCTAGCATTTCTACCACTTGTCTCATTCCTAGCATTTCTACCACTTGTCTCATTCCCGATGTAAGGACCCAACTTGACGTGACATTGAAAATGGAACAAGAGAGTGTGTGCTAGGCATACCTAGCAAGTTGCACGGTGAGTCCATATATTTTGGTAGCCTTGGTGACTAACTTATGGTAATTCATGACACAATTAGGATGATGTACTAGTGTGTATTCTAGGAGAACTAAGGATACCTTGCTGAGTAGGATGGACAATCAGTGAGGTACTACATAGAAGGATTCGATGAAGGACAATGTGAGATGGAAATGTTATAGATTATGTGTGTTGTCCATGATAAGGTTACAATGTTGATAAGTGCATTGAATATATGTGATTGCATGACAAATAAGGAACATGTTATTCTTTGACTATCACATGTAGTCTTAGATGGATGATAACATGGTTGCACATTCAAAATTGATTGTTCAAGTATGCATGACTTGAGGGAGGTGATAGTAGGATTCCTATTGTTTGGAGGCGATGGTGCAACATCATCTATGGTGAGACAAACACTCATCTATTCCACATGGTTAAATGTTCTTACCTTGGGTTCAGTTAGGACATGTAATTTAGGAATATTTTGGGTGATACAAGCGATTGATGGTCATTCCCAACTAGCGAGGTCACATTGATGTCGTGTTGAGACTAGGATTCTTAATTGGTATGGGATGATCAAATGAAAAGAAAAGTGTATCCATATGACAATTAGTATTAGGTTCATGTTTGAATGTGGAAATTGTGGAAGTGTCTCTTTACCACCAACACCCCTTTCATCAAATGATCCAATGGGGTTGTGTTGATGAGAACACCAACAATTCAAGTGGGGGAGAATGTGAGGACCCAACTTGAGGTGCCATTTGAAATGGCACAATGGACGGTTTGTTAGGCATACTTGGGAAGTTACATGGTGAGTCCATATATTTTGGTAGCCTTGGTGACCAAATCATGGTGATTCGTGAGACAATTAGGATGGTGTAATAGCATGTAGGATAGGAGGACCAAGGATTTATTGTCAACTAGGATGGACAATCAATGAGCTTCTGCATGGTGAGCTTCAATGGAGGATGGCATGGCTTGGAAATGTGATAGATTGTGTGTTGTCCATGGAAATGCAACAATGTTTCCAAAGTGCATCCAAGATATGTGAATTCCTGAAAAGGGAGGAAAATTATATTCTTTGATTATCATGTTTAGTCTTATATGGATGATATCATGGCTTCAGATTGGGAAATCATTTATTCAAGTATTCATGTCTCTAGGGAGGCGATAGTAGGTTTCCAATAGTTGGATGGAAATGGTGCAACATTTCTAATGGTGAAACAATCACTATGGCATTCCACACAATTAAAGGTGAGTAGATTGGGTTTTGTGAGTGGATTTGGTCAGGACATGTCGGCTAGGCATATTCTAGGTGATACAAGAGGTTGATGGTCATTCCCAACTTTCAAGTTCACATCGATGCCATGCAACGAATAGGATTCTTGAGTTGTATGGGGTAGTCACATGAAAAAAAAAGTCTCCCGGTGACACCTCAACTCTCATATTCCTTGGTAGCCACACATTTCAATGTGATTCAAACTGTACTCACAATCTCTTATATCACTCGTGACTCTATCAATTCATCTCATAGGCCTTCATCCACTACCGTTCTCACATAATCATCATAAACATGGGACTCCACCAAACCAACGATGCCCATCCCATTTGAAAAACTAAAATCAATTGACATATTTTTCATTATGAACTCCAACACCACTGCACCATATCTATAAACGTCAATTTTCTCACTTGATCTCCTTGTAATCCTGTGTTTTGGAAAGAAAATAACAAACCCACAATCAAACACAATATGCAAAAGAATGTAGAATTTAGATTCATGAAAAAATGTCCAACAAAAAAATGGTTTACCACGTGTCATGTCATCCAAAGTACCAAAAAAATAATTAGGAGACAAGTATCG
>ML787558.1:395867-423641 GCA_009831015.1 Picea engelmannii
TTTCCATTGGTGACATGAGTCTTGTTTGTTTCTTGTTCTTATGTTCTTATGCACTATAGTTTAATTGTTTTTATCTTTCTTAGTTTAATTCTTTGCTTATCTTTTATGCTTTATCCTTCTAACCTTTTCCTTTAATGTTGTCTTGCCTAGCTGACCCAACTGGGCTTGTAAGCACCATTATTTTGCTCATTTAAGTGACAAAAGAGGTGCAACAGATTGGCGACTCCACTGGGGAAGAGGTATCAATTTCCTACCCCATTTGGGTTATTTTAGTTCTTATTTTTGTTTCTTTAACTTGCAGGGATCATAACTGGCCCAAGATGACCTGGAAAAGGCCAAGTTCAAAGCTGAGCAGGGAGAATTTCATCCAAAATTTTCTTCACAGACGTGTAACAGGCAGTGCATGCATGTTTTAACCCACAGGCATGTCTTCAATGCACATACACCAAAACCACTATATCGCTCAACGCCTTCTGCGCACCTGCGCCCATAAATCGCTTTCAGTTCGTGCATTGGCGCTCAGAGCGCCTCTGTCTATTCTAAGGCCCGAGCACATGTGCAGAAAAACATACATTGTAAGCTTTTTCTGATCTGTGGAAGGTCCATAGCCTTCTTAAAGTTGATTCCATACATATTGTAATATGCACCACACTTACATTCCCTCTCGATATAAAGGGAATAGTCAAAACGTAGGCACTTAGGGGGTTAAAAAGCATTATTTTTCCTCTTTTGCTTTCATGTTTCCACATGGATGGCTTGCTCTGATTAAATTTTAAGTTGGAATCATTCTACATCACATATAAAACTTGCATTGGGACCATAAATTGGATATCAATCGTTGAGTATGCTCTTCTCTCGTGCCCCAAAGAGATATTGAGAATTAGAAAGAGGTTGAAGGAAAATTCCATCTCCCTTAAAAAAGATAAAATATTTAGGAGAGGACAACAACCCCCTCGGGACTCCTCTTAGTTTATTTTTTCAAACACATCTTAAGATTATAACGGGCCCATACATGCCCACATGCTACAAAGATAGGATAGTGTTGAAATTTACTTTCTTAGATTAAATCACTAGGGAAGTTTTAAGGTTTTGTAACAGTCCCGTACATGCCCACATATCCACAATCTAGGATAGTTTCAAATCTTTCTTACATTAAATCACATTAGGGAGTTAAAGGAATAGTGAGGACCCACATGTCCACATGCTAGTTTCCTAGGGACTTTAAAATTCCGCAAGGTTGTACCAATGACATTTAGTTAATTAGGTAATCAAGACTTGTAAGGACCAAACGAAGTCCACATGCAACAAGGTGGCACCTAATTTATTAAAAATATTCGCACACTTTCACTTGATTCACACATAAAAGTCACTACTCACTCACATAGTTTTCATCTCGAAACGTGGAGGTTGAAGTAAGTTTCCTCCAAAGGGATTCTGAATCACCCTACCCTTTTCTTGACGAAACTATCCACTCCCACTTAAATTCAACGAGATTGGCTCACACCCCCAATCTCTCAAACAACCACACCTAAAATATTTCTAAAAACTCACTAAGTTTTCCTCCACAGGAGGTGCGAAAAGACATTTTTTAGTCTAGGTAGGATTTTGGGGATAAGCATCCAAATAACTCCCTGTTATCTGGTTCTCACATCTTAAAACAATAGAAGTTGTCAAATAGGGAACTTTAAATCCTCCAAGTCAAGTGTTCCTAACACCATAAGGCAGGGAGATACCTGTAAAGGGTTGAAGGCCGAGGTCTGGTTGTTCTGTGCATCCTCCATTGAGGCACCCACCTCTTGGACGGGATCCAGCCCATGACCCATTTCTTAGGCCAAAAATATAAATGTCTCACTTTGACCGAGGTACCTAGTGACCAAATTTTAGGACATCTACCCAAGTGGCAATTGTGGGCTGCAATTGCACCTTGATCGGATTTTGTTTGGCTATTGGGAAATATCGCCATCTCTTTCAGGATATGTACCCTCTACCCCTCATTATAACTGATTACTTCATGCTTCACTAGTTCCTCTTCCAGTGGCTTCAGACCCCATTGTTGAGTGATATTGGAAGGTCCAGTGTTGTTTGAGAGGAAGGATGTTACGTCTTTTAAGACATGAGCATTTGTTTTCTTTGTTTTCCCACGCGGACAAAATCCACCTACCCACATGTATGCTTCTTTATCAATTGATTTATGTATGATGTTCTTGTGATTACATACAATTGTGAGATATATTGTGAAGGTCCAAGTTATATAAAGTCTCTTGTTCATTAATTTATCTCATCACCATTTGCACACATCCACCTTGCTAGTCGGACATCATACGGGACCCACAGAATCCCCATCGTTCCAGACGCTTGCTAAATCTCCTTCCCATTCTAGGGGGAGTTCCTAGTCTTGCCAACTCATCGGCCATACTTCCCCACACCCTTGTGAGTGCTACTCTCTTGGGATCAACTTTTCTTGGTTCCACTCTTATTGGGTCCACTTCCCAAGGTCAAACATCCCCACACTCTCCTTTCCATGGAAGCAGGGGGCCAACTTCTTCTCAAGGGGGAAGTACAAACCCACCTAGTCCCCCTCAAGGGTCAGGTGCACAAAACACTCTCACTATGGTTGGAACTAATCCTCCACCACCACATTAGATTCCATACTTGGATTCCCTCAACATAACGGATCTGACTAAACTCACCAATGATCCTATATCGCACAACCCCACATGGCCAGCAATGCCTACCAAACTGCCTTCAGACATCCCCAAGTTTTAAGGAAAACTAGGAGACGATATCACCAACCATATCATGACCTTTCACTTATGGTTCTCTTCAAAAAGAATCATGGACGATTCCGTCCGATTGAGGTTATTTCAACGTACACTCATTGGCCCATCAGCTAAGTGGTATGTAGAAGAAAAATTTGGGTCCCATGTGACCTTTGAATCCTTGGCCAAAGCATTCTTGACCTTCTCTCAACTACCAATTCGTCATGACAATGACCTCGAACTACTATCGAAATTTAAACAAACCTTCGCCATGCACATCACTGAGCACATTCACGAATGGCGTCGGCGACGTAGTGTCTGCAAAGCTGAAGCTACTCGACAACAATGTCTCAATTGGTTCCTCAAATCACTTGTTTCCCTCCTTGCCAAAGATGTGGCCGCCACCTTACCTCAGTCTGAAGAAGAATCAATTAGCAAGGCCCAACAATTCGAACTCATTTACTCACAGTCAAGGTACTTGTATACAATACTAATTGACGCCCCGAGACCCATGCCATTCAACCAAGACAAACCTGGGATGTCTCACTCAGCATATGGATTGATTGGTACCACTACACACCACAATTCACATCCCCAACAACCACCAGTGTATGGAACCCCTCAATATCCACCTGCATATGGTGGACACCCTTATTATAACCCTCCCCCTTATCCACAACCATACCCTTTGACCTTTCCTCCGCCCACCAACGGACCACCACCAGCACCCACAATACACCCCGTAGCTCAACCTAGTTCTTGTACCCCCTCCACCTCTGCTTACACCCTAAGTACTAGTGAATCCACCACGCCTTCCTATGCATCCTACAGATCACTACCACAGCATAATCCATACTTTCCATTTCCCAGTCCCCCCCATCCTATTCCTTCACCACAAGGACAACCACATGCTAGGGTTAACTTTGTTCAACCATATCCCGTTTAGCAATACAAAATTTTTGAACAACTGAATATGGCTAATCCATCCCACCAGACGAACAATGCCAAAAATAAAGGGAAAAACCGAAACCATAATAATCTCGAACCAGGAGGAAACCAGAACAAACCTATAGGGGGAAACCAGAACAAACCTATAGGGGGAAACCAGAACCAAGGGAACTAGAACCCTCAAGGGGGAAATAACAAAAAACATCAAGGAAAGAACAACAACAATATTTAGACAAACTTCCCTTGTGCCCTTTGCAGTGAGTATGGCCATTATACTCACCATTGCCCCCAAATTGCAGACTTCAAATGGATGAAAGAATCTGGTAATGGACCACATCTGCCAGCCCCGCCTGCCCCCCAGCAGGCCCCACAACAATATGTGCAGCACCCACCCCCAGCTGTGTTGCAAAACCCCATACCACATTAAGGGGTGATGAACACCCAACAAGAGATGCACCCTGCCCCACCACAGGTAGGACCATATCACAACCCAGGCACTTTGGCAGATCAAACTATCCTCCTCACTAGTGAGGAAGAGGTCCTTCTACAAATGATCAATCATCAATACAACACCCCCTCTGACCCGACTCCCACTACCTCGAAGGCCACCCCAGTCATGACTAGCCCACCTTTGATGATTCTGCACCCTAATACTGAAACACCTCTTCACATCCCTCACATCCCATTGTGAAGGAATGTCCAGAACCCTCAAGCTAGGGCAACCCACAATTATAGTCTGGTCGATGACTTGGCCCAATCCCCCGCTGCCATGTCAGTCTTAGAAGTTCTTCAAACCTTTCCTGCTCAAAGGAAGTCATTACTTTCCACTATGGGGGAAGTCGAACGTATCGATACTCGACTCATCACATTTGATCTCGACAGTGGAGAACCTCGTCTCCCCACTCTTGTCACTTTTCAAATACCGGTTAAAATCTGGAACATCACAGTTCACCGCTGCATCATTGATGAAGGTGCATCCACATGCATCATGTCCAAAACCGTTTGGCAGAAATTTGGCTCTCCAGAGCTAATACCATCTGCTATTACTCTGAGGACTTACGACGTATGACCCTCATCTCCCAAGGGGCTCTTCCAAAATTTCCCCACCGAACTAGGGGGAAAAACTATCCTTATTGACATTGAGGTTATAGATGCTCCACTCGACTACAATATTTTGTTTGGTCGTAGCTACATCTATGCTATGAAGGCAACCACCTCTTTTGTGTTATGAACCATGATGTTTTTCCATAACGAAAAGATCATTACCATTGATCAGGTATCACATTATTATCCTAACCCTTCATCCAACATCGACAACATCCTCCCTTTCATCCACACTAATTTGGATGCCTATCCACTCATCGATATGGGCCCTAGAATTTTTAAGGACCCATCCTTACTAGGGACATACCACGGAGCACCACCACTCATCCATCCTTCCGCACAAGTATGTGTCATCTCCACCAAAGGAATGAAAACTAAAGATACTCTCCCTCCCACCGAGGCCCCTTTTATCCTTGACATCCCACTAGTCGCAGAACTCCTCCCTCAGGAACCTCCTCGAACTTGTTCATCTCTACCCATTCTTGATCTTCCCCTCCCCCAAGGCTCTATCCTGGTTTGGGAAATAGTCCCCCAAGCCATTATCCAAATCCCTTTATTTTACCCCCCACCGGGTGTACAAGATTTCCAAGTAGCTGCAACGCTCACCCTTCCTAACATGTTGTTGTCAATCCCAGTATGGTATCTATATCCACCTGAGATGGTCCCTCAACCATCCCTCCCTCCCCAAATAGAAGGAATCTCGATGCAAATTCCCATACTTACCCCCATCGTCCCACTCACACCCCCACTCGTTAACACCCCTGCTATAGCTGGGGGCAAACGAAAAAAGAGGGAGTCCACTGCACCACTTCCCCCATGTGTCCAACCTCCTTGCGCACTATGGGAGAAAGACAAACACCCCACCAACAAGTTCCCATCTCTCCCCGAGTTACGTAATCTCATTCAACTCCCTTGAGCAGCACCACCACTTGTCGCTTCCTCCAGTACTGCCACTATCTCCCAGAACACAAGTAGCAAAGGATTGCGAACCAAATTTTCATGCGCCATCTATTCAGAATATGGCCATTATACACACCATTTTCCAGCATTACCTCATTTATGGTAGACGCTAACAGCCGTATGCGAGAGCTTTCAGCAAAAACCCACCCCAACACATGTCATCGACATCCATTATGTCACGACTTTAGTCAACGAACATATGAGATGTCCTTGCTCTCTATGCAAATCACTTGATCATTTCACATATCAATGTCCTATGATCATTGAATACAGGCGTCACCAACTGAACCTTATTCGAAATCCTACACCCCCTCCTCCAGCAGAACCAGTGAGTACCCCTACCCCATCAATTGATATGGTTCATATCTTTTCACCGGAACCTACGACACTCCCTACTCCCCCATGGATCCTAGATGATTTATATGAGGATTTGCCCCCAAATCCCCCCAATTCTCCAATTCATTTCCCCATGGAAATTTTATGCCCAACTACTATTTTCAACCCACAATATCTTGATATTTGGTTTATGTCAAGCGAGCCATCACAACCTCCTTACGATATCCCCTCTACATCGTCACCACCAAACAACAATGCCACGGTGACAGTCACCAAAGTCACTCCTTTAGATCCCCTATATTCTTGACAGTTTCACTGCGACGAAGATATCCTTGAGGAGTTAACTAAACCCAATTTCCCATGGGACGCGCTCCACCACAGAGCACTTTTTCCTTCATAGGAAGCCGTCGGGCCTCCTAACCAAAACCCCATCTACGTAGTCAAAACCAAAGATTTTCTCTCGTTAGGGCATATATATTGGTTCAAAAACCCTATCCCTACCCCCAACGCTTTCGAAGAAGGCAATATGGCTAATATTTCCCCCACCATGAAAATCAATATTTCCATCAAGTCTGGATTCATAGAGGAAATTACCATTGGCGCCGCATGCTCTCCTGAAGAAATCACTGCCTACAAATCTCTCTTCCAGGAATACCAGGACATCTTTGCCTGGTCATACATAGATATGACCAGCCTTGATCCCTCTATTGTCGAACATCGTATTGACACCTATCCAGATATCACACCTATTCGTCAAAATCAACATTCGTTACACCCATCCAAAGCAGTGGCCATCAAAGCCGAAATTGACAAATTGCGTGCTGCAAGGTTCATATACCCCATCGCATATACATCATGGGTCTCCAACCCCATCCCTATCAACAAAAAATAGGGCACTATCTGTGTTTGTACAGACTTCTACGATCTCAATCACGCCTATCCCAAAGACAACTTTCCATCGCCCTTTATCGACCAAATTATCAATGATTGCATCGGTCACGAGGCTCTGTCCTTCATGGACGGTTTCTTTGGTTACAACCAAATTCAAATCCACCCAGTCAATCAGTACAAAACCGCATTCACTACCCCCTGGGGCACTTTTGCATATCGTGTCATGCCTTTCAGCCTCAAGAATGCAAGAGCCACTTTCCAACACGCCATGACATACATTTTTCATGATCTCACTTAAATCATTCTCGCCTACTTGGACGATCTCACTGCTCGCTCTAAAAAATGCACTCAACATCTTAGTGATTTATGAATCATCTTCCAACAGTGTCGTCAGTACAACATCTGCTTAAATCCCCTCAAGTTTGTGTTCTGTGTCACTGTTGGCCGCCTCCTTGGGTTTATCGTTTCCCAACGTGGCATTACAGTGGACCCCCTCAAGGTCCAAGCCATCACGGAAATTCCCCCACCACAAAATTCACGCCAACTGCAGAGCCTACAAGGCAAAGCTAACTTTTTACGTTGCTTTGTCCCCGATTACGCCACTCGGGCACATGGTTTCCTTCACCTCTTACATCATGGTATCCCATTCCAATGAGACGGACATGCCCAAAATTCTTTTGATGATCTCAAAACGGCCCTCTCCAACGCCCCGTTGATTAGTCCACCCGACTATAATCATGACTACATCCTCTATATCTTGGCCTCAACCGTCTTAGTAGAAGGAGTTCTCATCCAACTAGGGGACGATGATCTTGAGCATTCCATTTAATACATTAGTAAAAATCTTTTAGGGATACCCCTGAAACACAACCACGAAGAAAAACTGGCTCTTGCAGTTGTCCTCGCAGTCCAGAAATTGCGCCATTACATCTTGCTTCAAACTACCAAAGTTGTCATAGATTCCAACCCAATGCACTACTTGCTCAGCCGACGACAAATCAATGAAAATTTTTCCTGATGGATCGTCATCCTTCAGGAGTACAACCTCGAATTTTCAACACCCAAGAGAAATAAAGCCCTCGTCCTCACCGAACTCATTACGACATTTCCCTTTGATATTACCAGTAACCCCCTTCAATACTGACTTCCCCGACGAACATCTCTTCTACATCCCCTTGGATGACCCATGGTATGGCGATCTTCTCGTCTACCTCTGAACACAGAAATTCGGAAACCACCTTTCCCGAGATGATCGTCGAAGTATTGGTCACCAGGCCCCCTGCTACCTACTTATCGGTGATATCTTATATCAGCACGGGTTTGACATTGTACTTCGCCAATGTTTGATTGTTGTCAAGGCCGATCGAGTCTTGAACAACTTCCATAGTGGCACTTGCATGGGCCACCTCTCAGGAATATCCACCACTCAAAAAATCATTCACACCAGTTATTTTTGGCCTACATTGTTTCATGATTGCATCAAGGCTGTGAAGTGATGTAACAACTGTTAGCTTTATGCCAACAAAGCACGAGAACCACCTACTCTTTTACACCTAGTCATTACTGTCGGCCCCTTTTGCAAATAAGGCATAGACTTCATGAATTTCAACCCTCCATCCAACAATGGACACAAATATATCGTCGTGGCAGTCGATTACTTCACCAAGTGGGTTAAATCCATGCCTACATTTAACAACACTGCTCACACTGCAACACGCTTATTGTTCAACCATGTCATCTCCCACTTTGGTGTCCCACTAGAGCTAGTCTTCGATCATAGGAAACATTTCTAGAATGAGATATTTGTCGAACTCTCCTCTCGGTTAGGCTTCTCCCATGAGTTCTCCTCCCCATGCTACCCTCAGTCCAATAGACAGGTAGAGGCGGTCAACAAGGTCCTCAAAACCATGTTGCAGTGCATGGTTAACAAACATAAGACCAATTGGCACCATATGTTATTTTCCGCGCTCTGGGATTATCGCACGACAGTGAAAACTGCCACTGGTTTCACACCATTTCATCTAGTCCATGGGGTCGAGGCCACTCTTCCCATCGAGTGCGAAATTCCCACCTTACACACCGCTATTGAGATATTACCTGCCACTTCTCCAATGGAGCAGCATTTGTTGAACTTAGAATCCCTGGATGAAGATCATCGATCTTCATTACAGAACAATGAGGAAGCCAAAACATGGTCTAAATCCACTTTTGATCGCCATGTCAACCTTCTCTCATTCAATGAAGGGGACCTTGTCCTTGCTTACGATATCACTCACGATACCCTTGGCCATGGAAAATTTGAGTCACTATGGCATGGACCTTACATCATCCAACATTTCCTCACTAAAGGCACATACATTTCGGCCTCTCTCGAAGGCCACCCTCTCAAAGAACACGTCAACAGGTTGTACTTAAAGAAATTTTACGCCTGAGCATAGCCATACTACACTAGGATTTTTCTTTTTGTACATTTTTTTGGTAGAGTTTTTAATCTTCTTTCTCCCATACCTCACATCTAATATACCATTTATGTTATTTACATATGCCTCCTCCATTGGCCTACCACATCGGTTATGCCAACAGAGCTAGCCGTTGGACACAGAATCTCTCTTCGGCCACTTGGGCACTCTATTCACCCTCACATGAACTTCTCCACTCCAATAACATATGTTTGGATTCAACAACCAATAACCAGACAGAGTACATGGCCATTATCGGCCTCCTCGTTGAGGCCTACCATCATCATATTCTTCACCTTAGCATCTTACTAGATTCCCAACTCATCGTCCTCCAGTTCAACAATGTGTACCGTGTCCACGAGCCTTTCCTCTTTCGCAAATACCTACAAGTTAGACTTTTATCTCGATATTTTGATTCCATTACATTTACACATATTCCAAGACAACTTAATCAAACAACAGATAACATGGCTAACCTAGTGTTAGATTGGCATTTATCACATCAAGTTACCAGTACGCATACATCACACATCAATAATATGCCGCAGCATATAAATTAGACATCGTCATGAAAAAACACTAAAAACCATCAACACATGAGAACACCACAAAGATCCCAAAATGTGTATCCATCTATATATATATATATATATATATCAGTCAATGTCTCATCAGTGTTTACAAAAAATAATATACAGAATATACCATCCATAGGTAGGTGAACCACCTTACCCCTATAGATACAAAAACGGTGCCACCTCAGCACATACAAAATGGGCTCACCAGCCTATATCGATACAAAAATACATAAACATAGAAGAACTCATGGTGCCTCTAGAGCTCCTCCACTTTGCCCTCTTTTTGGAGAAGGGACCCCACCAGCTAGGGGTCCCTCAGGTGTTGGAGGCAGTCTCCCAGTCATCGTCGCCACTGCTACAGCCGCTCTCCGAACCACAGTCTTCCATGCCACCGGAACACCCACACATTGTTCTAGGACTCCCTCATCCAGGATCCATGACCACATTCCCTCGGGAACTCTCTGTAGTATCGCCTCCAAGTGGCAACGAATATCCTCAAAATCTCCCCCGGCCTCTACCGGAGGAGCATGCGATGGTCCTGCACGGGGGTCATCAAAACGATGTCGCTTGGACACTCTCTCATCATCAGCGGGCCTCGCCCTAGCATCATCACACCGTCGTCGCTCTCCTACCTGCGTCTCTCCCTACAGAGGTCTCATTGGCCCCTGACGAGCTGGTGCCCTAACCAACTCAACCTAGCTCCCATGTGGTCCCACATCTGCACATACAACAAAAAAATGGTAGCATCAACATCCATCTATACATAACATGCATGCTATACTATCTAAAAATCAAATCATCAACAATCACATCATACGTCTACGGTCAAACACCTCTCCTGGAGGTAACACCATCTCCGGATCACCCCAGAAGTCCACCGCACAATACAGATATTGCAGTATGATCTGCAGCATCTGTCGCCACACCTGTGCAGCCTTAGCCGTGAAGTAATGGCCACTTTCCCCACCACCATGACGAACCAGGATCGTCGACCACCACCTCAGTCATGGCTCTTGTACACTAGGTGCACCCAACAACACTATAGGGCGCAACATCGACACCCTCTCCAAAACCCATGCAACCAAGATAGACCCAAAGGAAAAATCCCCTGAGTCAGCAATACGACACCTGTCCAACTACCCCACCATCTTGGCATGGAGCATCATGCCCCAGGAAAAATGCTCAGCGGCCAGTGTCCGCTCCATAATCCTCAACTAACCTCCACTGATCCGCTGAGTCACAAAAGACCCATAAAATCTCACAACCATCATTGTCACACAACGATGAACAAGGGCGTCCATTGCTCCAATACTAACAACAAAGCATGACATGAAGTTCTCCCTCATGCAGTACCTCCATCCTAAGACAACCAACTACCCATCCCCAGGTACTACGAGCTCCGTCCGTAAGGGACTCCCCTGAAAAGGGAGCCCATTCAAAAAATATATATCCTCCACCGCAGTGAAGGACAACTTCTCACCCCGCACCATAAATAAATGCATATCCGGACTCCACATCTGAATCAAGAACTGCAAGAGGTACTAATGGGTCTGTATCAGAGGTCACTCCAAGAAATTCAACAGCCCACAAGCTACCAAAGTATCACGGACCGCTAGCTCCTCATTGGTCACTGCCTCCCTAAGGAGTGACCAATCTCTCTCTCTCTAGTGAATCGACATTGTTCAAATGATCACCTGCATCCACATATACAACACTTGATCAAAAATCATAACCCATAAAAACATCAAAATATCCAAAAAATATAAGTTTTTACACCCTTCATCTTTGCCTCACAAGCGCAGTTGTTTTTTCCCACAGGTGTGCATAGATGCGCGCCTGTTCATCCCCTATTCATGCACTCATGCACGACTATCATCCATACAGGGGTGCATTCATGTGCCCCTATCACACATACAGGCACACATCATAACACGCTTGTTCACTACACAACTGCGGATGCATGCGTAGCTGATAGGGGCACAGACACACATGCATGCACTGTTGTGACTTACACAAGCGCGCATGCCATGCACACCTATTTTCCCCACTAGGGCTCCCCCATGCGTGGATGAAAGAATTACAGGTGTGCACCCATGTGTGCACATTTCTCGATCCCCCGTGCACTAGGGGGGCCACACCCACAAAACCCCCTATACGGCCCTCCGTATAGGCCCTGCCCAAAAACAGAAAACTTGATTCTATGCAGGAGGATACGACAACCAACCTGAAGCTCGTTGATCCTGACTCGACTGCCTCGATCTCCTAGAATATCCCAATATCCTCTCCAATCTCTTGTCCACTCAATAAGACAATAGGTACAAATGAGGTCGCATTATGGGCCCTACAGCTATATATAGTCCATTTTGCCAAACTTCCAGACTCATTTTGGGGAGCTCCGGGTGTCCTTTTTTCAATCCGTCTCCAGCCACGGTATAAGGACCCCATCACCTACACCATTCCATTCCCTGGGACACTTTCCATCCTCATCCCCTAGGGGTCATTGTTCTCATCTAACGCTCCGGTACGCATGCTTACATTCACATATTATTGAATAACTGTTATATGATCTTTCTCTTCAGATATTGTTCACGTCAGGTATTTGGTTTTCATGTGTGCAGGTACTTGATCATTACATATCAGTGGTATCCTTCCAGTTATATTATAGACACTAGCATGTAGTCATTCCCTCTGAATATCAAATTGCATCTCCCAGTCACACCCTCCGATCTTTGCCTCTAGGATCCCTATATCCGGCTCTACAGTACTGTCACCTCCACTGCATTTCGATACTGACACCTAGTATCACTCTCCCCCACATGAGTTGTCCCATTCATAGTCCCCTTGACACTTTGACACTCATGTTGTTTTCACCCTTTACGGATGGGAGTCCCGATAGTCTTATGCATCGTCGAGAACTAGCCACATACCCATTCTCCTCATTTTGCTAGCCTACCCAATGGACTCCCGAATTACTTCATCATGGTTCTAGTTTTGACTGCACCTCCGCAGTATCATTAACCATCCATTTCACCCACCATCAGTTTTCCCATCTGCAAATTTTCCTCCATACATTTCCCTAATATAGAAACCCGCCTATGGGGCCCCCACCCTCCACTTGTTTTTCAAGCATCTTGCGCCCTCATCTGACCAAGCCATCTCACACTGGGGAACCCATTTTTGTATCTGCAGAGTTATCCCAACTTATTTTTTATTCTTTTCGTAATTGTACAAACCCTTTTTCCTCATTTTCATAGCTTTTTGTTGTCACCTTTAGCGACCTTCCTTTCCCCAGAAATGCAACCCTTGTCGCCCTTGGTTGGGGAATTTTTCACTTCCCGGCATCAATGAGATTATCCATAAACCTAGAGTATCCTACAGTCCATACACATTTTGATCTCTATGTTTATCCATTTTGTCATGCCTCTAACACAATTTACCCTCATCTAGTTGTCCCCCTGACACTAGATTCAGTTTCGCAGTTGTTGTCACTTTACATCTCTCCCCAACCAATGACAGTCTTGAGTCTCACTACTCTTAGACTTCGTCCATGTTACTCATTAGTTCTTGATTTTATCCGAGTGGATTCTGTGAAGCCCTCTGCTTTGCGAAGTCCTGTCTCCAATTCTATCGACATCAACACGGTTTCCAGAAGGGTGACCATATATTGACTCTCATTACCTTTACAATGAGGAGTCTCAGACTACATAGGGAAAACCACCACTATTCTTTGTTGTCTTTGACCCCCTTAACACTCGACTTCAACATTATCTCATGTTACGGTGGGTCTTACTTTGTGACTATTGCAGTTGTTTTATCTTAGCCGAAGACCTCTGAAATTTGATAGACTATCAATGTCTGCACATTTATCGACACTTCCCACAGGTGTCCTTACTTCTTTTTCAGAGCTTGTTCACCATCACAATTGTCCTCTGTTATTATCAAACCTCCCTGGAGGGCGCTGCAGTGATATACATCCACAACATCTTTAGTCATTGTATTTTGAGTTACATGACACAAGAATGGGACATGTCCACCTCGTTTGTACATAGTTTTATTTTTTCCACACCCTGGGAAAAGATTGGGTCCTATAGGTCCCCCTCTCCTTCCAATGGATCGCTCTTGATAATATTCACAACGCTCTTTCTTACACAGGTACTATCAGTAGAATAAACATTTATGTATTTCAGCTATACGTATACTTTTCACCTCACACATCAGGGGGCATCTATTATCACTGAAATTTTATCCGCAAATGGTTACAAGAATCCATCATCTCAAAACAGCTATTAGTTCACCCATGGAAAAAAAAATGTATTTTCTAAAGGCCCAAAACTATACAATCAGCAATAAAATCAGCATGCGCTAAGACTACACATGGAGCACGCGCACATGCGCCATTCATAAATGATGGAAAAATTGCACATGCGCACGATGTGCGACTGTGGACGCAAAAAACTGTGCATCCCTCAAAACGACACATTTATGATATTGGTTGACCTCCCACCCACTTCTATTTCAGCTTCCAAGTCAATTTGACATCCAAATCTCAGTTGAATCTCGCTAGGTGGTTGGTCAAAGACCTAAGGGTGTCCTAAATGGCCCCTTGTTCACACTAAAAGTTTGTTGAATAATTCCTCAAAGTTATGCTATAAAAGGAGTCCATGGGTGCACTACATTTTCAAGGGAATTCATTTGTATTGTTATGTTGTTGATATTCTCTTGGAGGATCCTCTTTCCTCATCAAGAGTATGCTAGCACCATTGCACTTAGCCACTCATATCACCTCTAGAATGAATGTTCTTTGGATTCTCTTCACCATTTCATTCTAGTTCCTCATTTTTAAGAAGAGATCGATATTTGGGGGTCGAACAACCCTCCCTTGGAGGAAGAGGGGACCTAAAGTCTCCCTTACTCTTTGGTGTTTTCTTTCCACTAATACAATCCTTTCCATTGGTGGCATGAGTCTTGTTTGTTTCTTGTTGTTATGTTTTTATGCACTATAGTTTAATTTTTTTTATCATTCTTAGTTTAATTCTTTGCTTATCTTGTATGTTTTGTCCTTCTAACCCTTTCCTTTACTGTTGTCTTTCCTAGCTGACCCAACTAGGCTTGTAAGCACAATTATTTTTCTCATTTAGGTGACAAAAGAGGTGCAACATTAACTTCTCAGGGTCAGAACTTTTGCATACGATCTCCATTTTAGGCGAATGATAGCCCGTTGGAAAGGTATTTTTTAGAACCACGCATTATGCCATCAAAATATGAATTTCTCTACAATTTTAATGTGTCAAGACAATTAAACACTCTTAAGAGACCCAAAACGATCCTGAAAGTACAAAAAGATGTACTGACATGAAAACTTCCAAAATAAGCCAGTTCGAATAGGTGGGAGGCCACCAATATCCACTTGGATGTTATGTATGTATTTAGGATAGCCTCGTAAGTGTAGAACCCACAATTAAAAATAAATGTCCCCATTACATAGAAACATGTTGAACTGAAAATTGTCAATATGAGCCAGTTGTAATTTGGAACAGGTGGATGGCCACCAATATCCACCTAGACCAATACTCCCCCCTTAGGAAGAAATGGTCTCTATTGCGTTGAGTGCCCGATAAAAAGGGGAAAGTGTTTTTTGAATCTAAAACTTGGTGAGTTTCATGCCTTGTTGGAGAAGTTATGCTTCTTGGTCTATGGAAGATTGTCATGAACCTGTTGTTGGTGGCGTTGAATCTGTTCCACCAACCTGTTGTCTATGGGATTGACGCGGAATTTTGTAGGAACCATTGTAGGTGAAGAAACAATATCTTCTTTCTCTTCTTCCATGTTTTTCTGCTACATAGAAGGTTTTAAGGTTGTAGTGGTTGTAGTGCCCTTCTATTTATCCTTTGAACAAATTGTGAAAAGTATGAATTTTGCAGTATGAGAGATTACCTTGCAGCACTGTTTTGGTGGAAACATGGTCGGAACTACCTCTGGTATTCTGTAGAGATGACCCCCCAGAGTAATAATGATTCTACGAGGTCAAGACTCATAAAAAATATGACATTTCCACATATGTGGTTGGCCCAAAACAACATCATAGACATCAAGAGGGGAAACATCACTCACTACCTCATGCTTGAAGTTTTGGATTCCATAGGACAAGAGACATTGCTAGATGACACAGAGATCTCATCCCTGGTGAAGCCACCTGATATTGTATTATTGCGGGTGTGGTGTTGTCGACAAACTAAAAATTTTGACGACCTCAACTAAGATAAGGTTTTTCTAGCTACCGCTATCAACAATGAAATGCACTGGGATCCTGCTCACCCACATTTGTGAATGGAAGAGGTGCTCCCCCTCTTCAGGATATACTAGTTCTTCTGGTTGAATTGTTGTGGTCGCGACAGTAGAAGTCAGGTCTGTGTCGATTTTCTATCTTTTTTCAATATTTTATGGATCAGATTCTAAATCAACATTTGAATCCTTGTCTTTGACCTCGACCACCAATGACTGTTTCGAGCGACATTCATTGGTGTTGTGATAGGGGATTTTGTGGAAGTCACATCACTTCCCAGTGTCATTCTTCTTCTTTCCTTTACCCTTCTTTTCTTGTATCTTGGACTGGTTGTTAGAAATTTATTGGTTAGGGTCGTCTTTACCATGCTTTGGTTATTGCATTTTTTCAGACACGAACTCCCATTTGTTCTGGTGCCTAAATTTCTGCTCGATTTCGAAAACATATCGATAGGCAACTCCCAATGATGAGATGTTTAGGAAATCCATCTTAGTTTGGATGTACCTATGTAGACCCTCACGGTATTTCAGAACTAGATGCCAATCAAAGTATTTGATACCCAACTTGGTGCGCAAGGTATGGAAAGTATTTGTGAACTCTGACATTGGTTGGATCTTCTCTTTTTGCAATCTGGTCCATCTCATGTACTGGTATTCATAGTTATCAATAGGGTAGTATTGTTCCTTGACCACATACACAAAAAAATCCCATGTGGGCTTGACCCCATATATTCCAGATTCCTCCATGGAACTTTGCTCCCAATAAGTTTCCCACCAATTTTTGACAAGGGGGAGAGTCTTGAGGAGTGCGAAGGTGTTATTTTCCCTATTGGAAAAATTGTGAACAAAGAAATAACATTTGAGTAGATTCAATCATTTTCCTAAGGCATCCGCATCTATCTGACCTTAAAATATGAGAATATCAAAATTAACTTATACCTTGAAGGGAGAGGTACCTCCAAAGTGGTCGCTTGATGAAGATGCACCTGTTGCTATCGGGAGGCATTGAAGGATGTGGGAAAAATTCTCCATCATTTCTTCCCTTTCTCGCATAAGAGATTGCTCAAGCAATAGGTTAATAAAATCTTCTGCTCCATCATTTTTTTTTCTCCTGCCATAGAGGGTTTCTTTGGCATGCGAGAGTGATTTTCCTCAATATAGACAAGATCGAGACCCAACTTGTTGTACTCGGACCTCGTCGGGGACATGCATTGAAAAATGATCAAGATAACCCTACTCTGATACCAATGATCCATATTATTTTCGTAACGAAGTGAAAGAAGAGATATTACAATGAGATACACATAAAAAATTCCAGAAACAGAGAAATACATCAATACATGATTTCTATCAATGAAATAAATGTACAGAGACTTTAAAAATATAGAGTGCAAGACTCGCTACAATAGTGGAGGATTTATCTTTGAGAAGAGATGTGACGGCTACACTCATTCGCAAGAAGATCATTAAAATGAGGCTCTGAAGGCCTTTTTATGATAACATGAATTCCAAACCCTAGAGATCCAAAAAACTAACCCTAGGAGTTGAAACACCAAAAGTTATGTGGGGCCCGTTGGGGTAAGTTAATACATTAACTTCCTGAGCTTGTAACTTTTACATACAATCTCCGTTTTAGGCACATGATAGCCCGTTGGAAAGTTAGTTTTGAGAACTACACATTATGTCATCAAACTATGAGTTCGTCTATAGTTTGACTATGGAAAGCCAAGAAAAGACTGTTTAGAGCCCTAAAATGGCCCTGGAAGTACATAAAGATGTACCGACATGAAAACTTCCAAAGTAAGCCAGTTGGAATAGGTGGGCAGACACCAATATCCACTTGGATGTTTTTTATGTCTTCAGGAAAAATATGTAGGTGCATAACCCACAATTACAAATAAATGTCCCCATTAGAGAGAAACGTGTTGAACTAAAAACTGTCAAGATGAGCCAGTTGGAATTTAGAACAGGTGGGTGGCCACCAATATCCACCTGGATCACCTATGCCTCAAGAGATTGATGTTCTCATTTATATCGGTCCATGCTTATATTGGAATATGTTTATAACCGGGGTAAATATTTGATGTTGTAACACCATTGATCGGTTCTCCGAAGCTTGGAAAAACTGTGACTTAATTTTTTTTTAAATCCACTAGTCGTAACTCCAAGAATAACATGATAGTGAACATGGTGTAGCCATAACATTGGACTTTAATAAACTATGAACCTCCAGGATGCAAAATTACTCTGGTTTAGCGAGATCTTAGACTCTATGAAAAAAACTATGTGATTTCAACTATGATATACCATGACCTAAATTCTTTTCAACTTCGGTTATACTTACAATTACAACTACCAAACTTTGGGCTTTCAATTATCCCTCTTTTATTTTGGTAAATGATGCAGTCACACAAACTGGTGCTCAATACATTTAGTCTCCATCTCTCAATGGTAACCAATGTTGTTTAAGATGAGGAACTAAACATGTTTAGCATTGTAGGTCTTTCCTTTTCTTAGAAATGCTTCACTTCGTAGGCGCTATTTCCTAATCAAGAATGACGTCACCCTAGAAAATATTTTAACAAAGAAAACCACTTATTATTTTTCCCACTTATTAACATAGACCACATTAGAAGACTAAAAAAACCAAAACCTTCACTTCATATATTTCTCTATGATTGATTCGTTAGAATCTCTAAGCTCGCCTCCCATAAAAGTTTAACCACTCTATTGTAACAGGGTCCTTTTCTAGTTAATAGATGATGGAAAAGGAAATCCATAGAAATCCTTGGAGACTCTCAGTATTAATAAAACATTAACATGAAATTTATTTTACAATTATCGTGACATCTCACAATATAAATGCATGTATTCCATAGAGAATCATACATATAATTTTCACTATTCCAGTATTAATACTTAGCATTTGAATAGGGGAAAAGGACAAAATCAATGAATTGAGTCTGCTGCAACAAACACATATCATTAAAATCTATAGATCTCCTTCACTTAGCTCCTCTACACACCTCCTTTCATCACAGCCACTACATAATTTGATCCTCTCATCTACATTTTCACACTCAGTAGGGTTATTTATACAATGAAGAGGAAATCAATTTAGTCACAAGGATGTATTTGTATCCTCCATATTTAGGAAAAATATAAACAAACGCTCTTTGTCCCCTAAAATTATCTAAATACTTCAACTATATGCTAAATATGTAAATTACATGAAAATTAGGGAAGCAAATCCTTTTCTTTGTAAATAAATCTAGAATTTTTAGAAACCATTAAAAAATGTGAAATTTCTAAATTGAATCTAAATTGATGCTCCCCCATGAGAAAGATAGAGTAGATCCAAAAATAATTTTATAACTTATAATATCAAAATTAAAGGTAATACACCTTATCCTATACTCCTCATAGATGGAAATATTCCCCCATTGAGAGAACATATATGCTTAGGTGCTTAATGTACAAGAACAATACAAACAAAATGGGCAAGAAGAGGCTCCCCATAATTGCTAAAAAAATCTATCCAAAACCACTAGTGGCTTAAGAGGGGATGGCATAAATATATCACGTGCTATCTAAATCATTGGGGAATACATAAATAACTCATTATGTAAAACACTTATAACATTAAAAACATTATTACATCTAAATTTAAGGAGAATTTGTGGTGCAATAAAGAAGAATTAGGGGATAAAAGAAAATAAAGATACTAGAAGGAGGTGGTCAACCATAATATAGAATATCAAATGTATCTCTCTATTTTGACTAGTGCAGAGAATAAAATCAACATTACTAAAATAAGAACAAACTCTTGAAAACTTCATAGTAAAATTGGGCATGAACAATTCCTAGACCATCGTCGGATGAGAGAATCTACCATCTTTGTGACACTAAGAGGGTTAGAGATGAAAATCACTTTCTATTAGAGTGCACCATGTGTACCAAAATTAGATCACAATTTCAAAATATTTGTCATAATACCAACCTTCCTAACCTTCTAACCTTCTAATTCATCAAAACTATGGTGATTTTGGAATTCTCCTCTTAATATTTGTTTAGCACATAAATAAATTTTTAAATAAATCCAAGTAATCTTCTACCTTTATTAAGGTATGATAGACACATTCTACTCTCATTGGATGTTGTTCGTCATCATCATCGTTGTCTTCGTCATCCTCGTCGTCATTGTAGAACTTTAACTATGGTGGTCTTGGAACACTCCACTTACTCATTTTCGAGCATAAAAACAAAATCTTAATGAACTCCAGGTAATATTTTACCTTCCTTAATGTATACTATGTTGGAAATATTATTGTCATTGATGATAAATATAGGGGGAGACTAAATATGTCCAAGATAAATATTTCAAGATGACAATTTTTGGAAATATTGTTTTTTTTAATTTTTTATGCTCGGTTTGGGTACCCTATATTTGAAGTAATTTTTACTCTAAATACCTATGTCCAATGTGAGCATAGGTTATATGGTTGGAAATATTATTTTGTGGCCTTTACAAAAATATATGGTAGTCCCTATAAATCCTTATGAATGAGTATATATGTTTTTTTATGTCAAAAAACCCAACCAGAAAGTTGAGGTCGACCCAACCAGTATTTATTGGTCATCCCTAAAAGTGATCACATAAACATTATAAATACATGGTGAATGTGCGCAGTTGAATATAATCCAAGAAATAATATCAAGTATGAGGTGCTAAAAATATATTTGAGGTGCACAAGAGGCATTAAGGAGCCTTCTGGTGGTCTAAAGGTGTACAAGAGAAGTTTTCTTGGATTCTTAAAGGTGCACTATGAAGGACTAAGGTCTATAATGTTGCAAAGTGCATTATTTTGAGGTTGTGATGTTACAGTCTGAGCTTATTTTCTGGGAATGATTCTATGAGTTTCTCTAGGGAATGAAAGATAAATATAGCTAGGGTTTGAAGCTATGTCTGGGTATGAGACAAGGAGAGGCACTAAAAAATCAAATTTAAGGGTATGGTGATGCTATGAAAAACATGAAGTATGAAGCATGCAAGTGGAGTCATAATTATTTTTTATATGAATATCTTAGGTTGGTTCCTATACAGGTCTTACTGAGTTGGCGCTCAACTGAGGAGATTGTTGTCTCTAGTAGGTTAGTGCCTACACAATATCTTGTCGAGTTGGTGCCCAACTAAGGGTATTGGTGTCTCTAGTAGGTTAGTGCCTACATAATATCTTTATGATTTGGTGCTCAACTTAAAGCATTGGTGTTATGTTTTTTCCTACAATATTTTTAATACTATGTTGGTGCCTACATACACTTATAAGGACAAGTTTTTGTGGTTTTCTCCTGCAAGGGTTTCCAAGTTAAAATTTGTGTTTTGTGATTTGATTTTGCATGAATTTATTATTTAAAACTGTTACTGAATGATTTATGAATGTTCAATTAAAGTAAAAAGTATCTTATATTGATTCACCCCCCCTCTCTATATAATAATAAGTTCAATAATTGGTATTAGAGTGGTTTCCTTCAGAAACAATCTAACCGCTAGGAGGTAGATCTCAAGAGTGCACATGGATAGTCAAGAATATTTCCGCACAAACAAGGATGCATTTTTTGGTGGAGCAAACTATGAATTCTAGAGTATAAGGATGGATACTTATCTAATGGCTCCTGGGTTTGATATTTAGCAATCATTCATGACTAGGTATACAACCCCAAAAACTCCACCAACAGATAATGCCAGGGAGAAGGCTAGTGAACATCTTGAAAAAGCCATGAATGTTGTCTTGTGTGGTTTTTTAGAATCATAATTTGTCAAGGTGATGCATTGTGAATTGGAAAAATATATTTGGGACAAACTTAAAAAAATCTATGAAGGTGATGTAAAGGTGAGGAAGGAAAAGCTCCAAAATCATAGAATATTGTTCAAGAATTTGAAAATGAAAGATGAAGAAAATGTTGCAGCCTATTTCCTTCGAGTGGGTGAAATTGTCAACACCATCAGAGGACTCGGTGAGAAGGTTGAACAAACAATGATTGTGAAAAAGGTGATAAAGTCTCTCCCCTTAAGATATAATTATAAGGTCTCCGCCATTGGAGAAATGAAGAATCTGGAGAAATTGATGATGAATGGTTTGCATGGGATTCTCACTGCATATGAGATGAGGAAAAGAAAACAAAATATTGCATGGAAGGAAAAAAGTACAAAAATTATGTTATTTCCCCATCTATGAATCATATACAAAAGAAGCACAATTTGTGAGAAAGCTAAAAATAGGATTTGACAAATACAAAGGTAAGCTACCCTTCAAATGTTTTAATTTTGGTAGAGTGTGACATTTTTCTACTAAATTTTCATATGAAAACGGAAAGGGAGTGATCATGATGACAATAATAATAAAGAAGAACATAACAATAAAAGAAAACCTTATAGACACAAGAGAAGAAAATATCCTTAGAATAATATTTTTTACTCTAGAGAGGATAGTAGCTCATCTAAAGAAAGTGATGGAATCTAGATTTTTCTGATATTGAAAAATAAGAATTCCTCTTCATGGCCATGGATACAAAGTGAATTTATAAATAAAATGAAGACATTAAAAAAAAAATCAGATTAAGAAGAAGAAGACATTGATGGGGAAGTGAATTGATCCAGATTTTATGAGAAGAACGAAATGAATACAAATTATTACCACATGCTTAACATAGAATAACAGAGATACAATAAAACTGGTTTTCTATTCAATAAGGAAATAAGATGAAACTGTAAAATGCAGCGGAAAACAAGCTTGTTGGAATGGTGGCGGCTTATCTTTGAGAAGAGATGTGACGACTACGCTCATTCGCAAGAAGATGATTACAATGAGGCTCTCAAATCCTTTTTACAATAAACAGAAGTTTCAAAAACCCTAAACATCCAAAAACCTAACCCTAGGAGATGAAGCGCCAAAAGTCATGTGGGCCCCGTTTGGGTAAGTCAGTACACCAACTTCTCGGGGTCGTCACTTTTGCATACGAGATCCGTTTTAGGTGTATGATAGCCCATTGGAAAGATCTATCCAAGGACTACAATAGTTGGACAAAAAAGTTTGTTGGAATTTTGAGCAACATACCCCAAAAAACGTCGTTTAGGGCCTCAAAACGACTCCGAAAGTTCAGGACCTGAAAAACTGCTAAAAATAGTAAATTATCAAAATTGCTAGAAAGTTGTTTTGAGCCAGCTGGAAAAGGTGGGTGGCCACTGATATCCACCTGGATCATGAATCTAGAAGAGTAACTCATGAGTGCCTTAGAGGAAATAGATAGACTTAGGGGAAAGAATAAAAACAAGAAAGAACAATTGTAGAGATATGAAAATAAGGATAATGATCTTGATGAAGCATAAAAACAATTATGATGTTGAAGACTCAACTAGAAGAGGAAAAATTGATAGAAGAACTAGTGAAAACCCAACTGAAAGAAAAGAAGAAAATTGTTAGAAGCTAGAAGCTGAAATAGTTTCCTTGAGAAATGAACTAGAGAAAACAATTGATCAATTGAACATAATATTGAATTTTGGAAAGTGTGTTGAATTAATATATATTATTATCATTTTCCAAAGTTCACCATTCATCAAGACAGGTCTTGGATATGACGAAAAATAAAAGAGTCAAAAAACCCCCAAGGGAGATACAAACACTAAGGTCACAAAACCATCAGAAAACAAAAATCAAGAAAATACTAAAATCTATCATAATATTCTCAAACGGTCCATCGAAAATGAAAGAAACAACAAGAAAGGAAAATATTACAAAAACAAATTTGATTCTTCTCACAAGAATGAGTTCATAAGAACCATTCTACCAAGAATACCTTTCACAACCTAGTACCAAAATCTCTTTCTTAGCTATTGTTTTTCTTGCAATAATTTTGGTCATAAATGAATAGATTGTAGAGCTTATGAAAGAATTGATAATGTGAAAGATAGAAATATGGGTTCTTATAAATCCTCAAAGAATGATTATGTGAACAACAAAACTAGAAGTTCTCATGGGTTTGTTGATATAAACTACAATTCATTTTCTCCCCCACTTGATTACGATGTTGAATTCTATAAGTGAAATAATTATGGGCACATAGCATGTGGTTATAGAAACAACATAATATAGTCTCCTAAACAAAACATGGAATATGATTCTCTTATCAAGCACAAAGAACAATGCACAAAGATGTGGAAAAAGAAGTGAGAATAACCTAAGAAGGAAGAATGTGGACTTGCAATGTATGCTCAAGATAAAGGAATCCAATGGTACATTGATAGTATATGTTCAAAACACATGACAGGGGATCATAACAAATTTCTCATCCTAAAGGAAGAAAAAGGAGTTAGTGTTACTTTTGGGATAATTCTTCTACAACAATAGTTGGAAAAAGTACTATTAGTATTAATAATGGAAAGACTAAAACACGGAATGTCTTATATGTTGAAGGGTTAAAACACAATCTTCTAATTTTCAGTCAAGTGTGTGATCAAGGTTACCACCTCACATTTCATTCGAAAGGATGTGAGACAAGGAAGGAAAGTTTACGAAGACTAGGGGAAAATGCAAATAGAACCCCAAATAATGATACATTCTCAATGAAGTCAAAGGAGATAAATGTTGTTTGGGACTGATATCTTTCTCATCTCATCAGTAAAGGGGATAACAAGATTAGGGATATCAAATCTTTTCCACTGATGTCAAAGGAGGAGAAGTTACAGATAGAGGAAGAATTGTAGACACAAGGAAAGTTGCATACATGGGGAGTATCAGAATTGACTAAGGGTTTCCATTAATGACAAAGGGGGAGATTAATGAAAATATTGTTTCCATGAATGTCAAAGACATGGGGGACTTCATATGTACAAGATAAAGATTGCAATATGGAGATTGTTGGAAATATTGTTTTTGGATTTCTTATGCTTAGTATGGGCACCCTATATTTGAAGGGATTTGTACTCTAAATACCTAGATAAAATGTTAGAATCCGTTATATGGCTGGAAATATTATTCTGTGAGCTTTCCAATTATATATGACACTCCCTCTAAATACCGAGGAATGAGTCTAGATATGATTTTTTCTATCAAATTACCCAGACATAAAGTTTAGGTCATCCCAACCAGTCTTTATAGGTCAACCCTAAAATTCATCACAGAAATATTGTGAATACATGATAGATGTGCACTTTGAAATAGAATCCAAGCAATAAGATCAAGTCTGAGGTGATCAAAAGAGATCTAAGGTGTGAAAGAGGAGTTGAGGATACTCTTGGGGGTCTAAGCGTGTGTAAGAGGTGTTTTCTTGGAGTTTTAAGGGTGCACTATGAAGGAATAAGGTCTATAATGTTGCAAAGTGCATTTTTTTGAGGTTGTGATGTTGCAGTTTGAGATTATGTTCTCAGAATAATGTTATGATGTTCTCTAGGGAATGAAGGATAAATCTAACTAATGTTTGAATCTATGTCTCAGGTATGAATCAAGGAGAGCCACTCGAACATCAAAGTTAACGGTATGATGATGGTATGAAATACATGAAGTATGAAGCATGCAGGTAAAGTCATAATTATTTTTTTATATGAAGATCATCATCGTTGTCATCATCATCATCACATAATAACCTTAATTGTCATGGTCATTACCCTCATCGTCATTGTCATTATCCTCATGTTCATTGGTTTTGTTGTCATCATCATCATCATTGCCATCATCGTCATCACCATCATCATCATGGCCATCGTTGTTGTGATCAACATCCTCACGTTTTCATTTCCTCCATTGTCGTCGCCACCACCACCACTATTTGATATGATTTGTACATCATCATCATCACTCAATTTTAGGGATAATTTTAAGGATGGAAATTTATCTCCGAATGTAGAAAGCTTCGTGAATCATACTAATCCTTAATATGCAAACTATAAAACAATTGGGGATATTTTTGTAAAATATTCAAATTTCTAGGGTTTTATATATTTTCTATAAAATTTGAGCTATTTCTAAGGTAAAATAATTTTATTGACAAATCACAAAAAAAAAAAATGGAAATTGGAGAATCACTTTTTGGAAAAAACATGAAAAATTAGTCCATAAACAATATATAACCCCTAAAATTTCCCCTTAAATAAAAAATTCTCTCAAAGTTAAATAAAAATAAATTAATAAATAAATGTGAAAAACTTTTTATATTATAAATTCAAAACATTTTGATTAATTTGGCCCACATGAGAATCAAATAATAATTAAACAAACTTATGATCATGTAGCTAATTATTTTAATTGTTATATATAATTGTTTTTACAAATGAAAAATAAAAATTAGGATGTATTATTTTTTAATTTAAAATATTTTGATAAGATTTAAATGAAAAACAAAATTTGAACTTATCATCATGTAGCTAATTTATTTTCATTCTTATATATAATTTATTTACAAATGAAAAATAAAAATTAAGATGTATTATTTTTTAATTTAAAATGCCTAAATATATATAATGGAGGCTTATAATGGTATATCCATTTTAACATTTGAAGTAGAGACGGATTTAATATGGTAAGCTAGGGCTGCTACTGTTTTAGAGACTAAAAGTTATTTTTAAAATTTATGTTTATGCCCGAGATTTCGACAGTATTATTTTGAAATTTGGTTCAATAAGATTGAACCTTGGATTCTAAAATATTGTTTGGAATTTATAATTATTATCTTAAATTGAATATATGTTTTTAGGATTTATATATAATATATAATTGTATTAATTTATATATATATATATATATATATATATATATATATATAATTTAAATAAAATATTTAACTTATATTTTGGAATTGATAATTAATATTTTAAATTTTAAGATTTTATAGATAATAGATAATTGTATTAATTATTATATATAATATTTAAATAAAATATTTAACTTTTATTTTGAAATTGATAATTAATATTTTAAATTTTAATATATGTTTTTAAGATTTATAAATAATATATAATTATATTAATTATTATATATAATATTTAAATAAATTATTTAATTTATAAATAAATATGAATATTTATTTGAAATATTTAATTTATTAAATACAGATTTTTCAAAATTTACTAAGGAAAAAATCATTAATTTAAATTATAATACTTATTTTCATATTTCATAAATCATGCATCAGCCCTTGGAATCGACACAAGCAATATAATATAAACTGTTTACCGGAAACAAACGTTTTACTGCTGTAAAAATTTAAAATAATATTAAAAACATTATATAATTTTCTATATTAATATTACTTATGAATTTTATTTAGAGTATATTTAAGAAAAATTCAAAATATCAAAACAGAAAATTTTCTTTCTCATAAATTTAAATTTGTTTATATAAAGTTTAAATTTTAAACATTTATAATATTCATATTTTTTATAATTTGTTAATTTATAAAAAAAAA